>JAADWR010000449.1:0-10465 GCA_023336345.1 Pythium inflatum | reverse complement strand
CTTGCGAAGAATTTGAAAAGAACAGTGGAAGCGAGCCTGACTGATGCCTTGAAAGTTGGGCGACCGTGCTCGCAGCCTAGCCTCGCATGCGAGGGGCTGCATAGGCGAGAGCGGAATGGACAACTGGCCGTCAGGCCACAGGGCGACGTGAATTATCCTCCTCGAAACAGACGCTGATGATGCGTGCCGTCGACCGTCGCGGCCGTGCAATTAATCCTCCAAAGAGTACTGGCCACGGTGTCCCGCTTACCTATGCGTGTGTAGAAAGATGCCAATTCTCGACAAGTGGTTTTGTACTGGATCCAGTGGATTGTGTGGACAGGCCGCTTAGTCCATTTTGGCCCACGAACAGATTACGGGACTCGTTTGGTACAAATCGGCTCACGAACCGATTACGCGACTGGTTTGTGCTGATCCGACAACTTCAATGACAATCACTCTTGCGTTTCACTTGCCGAGCAGGCCCAATGTATCCTCTACTCACCAGCAAACTGTCGACATCTGTTTGGATCTTGAGAGACGGAGTAGATCGGGTTGATGCACGCAAACTGTCTCGTAGAAGGCAGCTCGAGGATCGCGAGACTTGGAATGCGACTGAAGTAGAGGAAGGGAAGCAGTGGAAATCAGAGTGGATTGAGAGTTTAGCGTACGCGAATCATCAAGAGGACACAGTTCGCAACTGACCCCGCACGTGACCTGGGCATGCAGCCAGATCTGTAAACTTCTTCGCGCGTCCGCGAAAAACGCAACGTCCTTCGCAATGCGCTGTTCGAATCGAGCCAGAACGCACAGCGCGCTTCATGACCGGCGCGGTTCGAGCCCATGGTCTCCGTTGTGAGCGTCAGCTGGATCACCAGCTGTTGCCTCGTCGCAGTCGAGAACTGCGGCCACACAGTCGAATTCGTCGACTGCGTCGCGTCGCTCGCGTCGTTCGGTGACCCCGTGCGCGCAAACGTCATCCAGTACTTCTGAAAGTAGTGGACCACAGTCTGGGCATCGGTGTTGTTGGGACGCGCAGCGATGTTGTTGAAGACGTACGGCACGTCGGCGCCGTGGAGCACGATCGGGTATCCAGACTCGTTCGACGGGAAGTTGAAGCGGTAGCGGTACGTCGGACGGCTTGCAGCAATTGCTTGCGCGAACTGCTCGCTCGGGCAAATGAAAATAACATCGCAAACGGTGGTGCGGCTTTGCGAACGCTGAGGCCGGGTATAGTTCGTCAACTTTGGCGTACTCGGCTTCGGTCAAGAGCAGAACCGCGAGCGCACGAACGAGTCGAACTGCGACGCTTCGACGGCTTGCGTCGTGTAGCGCCAGCCTTCATCAGCGTTAGCACCAACAACAATGCTCGGAACTTTGCTGATCTTGCCAGCCAGGACGCGGCGAATCGGCACGTCGAGCATGAACTTCTTGTCGACCGTAGGCATCCAGTTCAGTCCGCCGCCGACTGTAAAGACCAAGTTCGCGTCGGCCTTGCGGAGGCAGGCCATGACGTCCGTTGCGTTGCTGCACCCGACGCCCTGGGCAATCGTCGTTGTTTGCTTCTCTTGGACCACGGGCGTCGCAGTGTCGTGCGTTGTCGTGTACGCGCCGCTCTCCATGATCGCGCGATGGAAGAGCTGTTGGTCGCCTTCGGTGAGATCCTGTGGAGAGCAATCGACATGGACCCGGCGCTCTGGCCAAACGCCGTGATATCGTCAGGGTTACCGCCAAAGTGCGCAATGTACTGCTTGACCCACTGGAACGCGACTTCTTGGTCGCGCAGCCCAAAGTTGGCGCCGTCGCCCTCGGCCAGAATCTGCTGGTTCGAAAAGAACCCAAAGACCCCGAGACGGTAGTTGAGGGTTACGACGACAACCTTTTCGTTGGCCGCTGCAACGAGATTCTGGCTATTGAACTTGACAGAGCTGCCACCGACGAACGCACCGCCGTGGATCCAGACCATAACCGGAAACTTCGAGTCTTTCGTGGCGCCAGCCGGCGAATAGACGTTGATAAAGAGGCAGTCTTCAGACATCGGGCCGGAGATGGGATGCCCGTGGGCATGGCGAAGCAACTTGCGCTGAACTGGGTCGCATTGATGTCGACCGTGAGAGGCTTGGGCGTCGCCTGCTTCCAGCGCTCATGGTCGGCGTACGGAATGCCACTGAAGACTTGGACTTGGTTCCTGCGACGTTGGTCTCAAATAAGCCCGTGACGATCGCGCCATTCGGGAGCGTCACAGTCGGCGGAGCGGAAACGGCGGCGGCGCCAAGCGTCAAGAGGCGAATGAACGGCACGAGCATGATCGCCGTGATGCGTAGACGGCAAGTTGTGGAGTGAGCTCGTGGGGGGAGACACATGCACCAAAAGGTGCATCAGTGAGAACATCCCCGTGGGACAGATCCACGATCGTCAGGCTGAGTGTCAGCGTCGCATGGATAAGCGCAAATGATCAGACATCCGTAAAAGCTCATCCGCTGTACGTCTGGGCAGAGGCCGTTCGGAGTTGCGGTGCTGAATGTGAGAAAGTGCGAACGCTGGACTTTCTCATCGTCAGCGTTCCATTTCACAGTTGCTGACAGTACTGTCGGATGGTCCACCTGGTCACGCGCACGAGAACCACACAAAAATGCTGTGTCTGGTCCGGTTCGTTCTGTTCTCCAGCAGGACAGAGGACACGGCGTCAGCAGCAGCAATGGGTATGCGAGATTATGCCATACCAACCGATGCAATCCGAAGGAAGCAAAACCATATCGGATAAGCCGAAACCAGACCCAGTTCAACTTCTCCTTTCGGGTTTGTCGACACCACCATGAACATGCTTACTCTCTTCACCCCAATGCAGTGCGCCGTGGCGATGACCGACACTGCCCACGGTCTCAGTTCTCAAACGTCAGTGGTGAGACCAAACGCAAAGCGCAGTGTGCATGAACCCGCGAGTGACGTTTTTCGCCATGTCAGGGTGCACGATCCACAAGGCCATGTGAACAAGCCCCCTGTGCGTCATGACTACTGAAAATGAGTGCTGATCATCCCAACAACTTCAACATGAACCCACATGAGGTCAGCAAAGACCGTCCAGCTGGTGTATTGGTCAACGATGTGGGAGCGTGCCTGGCCCTGAGCTGGAACGAGATAGCGACACTCCAGGTCAGCATTACGATTTCATTTTGGTATGCATCCATGCAAGCTCATACAGAATACAGACACTCCATTTTCACTGCGAATCACGATGTTGCCAGGTCACACGAACGCTGGAGCAATACGCGCTTCAAAGTCGTACCAGAACTGGCATCGCGCCGAGTGGACTGGCATATATGCGGCGTCCGCTTCAATCGCGAGCGTCGGCTGAATAATCGTCTGCTGCTTCGTGCGGACATTGTAGCGCGGCCAGACCGTGCCCTGCTCTTCTGTGCATTCTGCTCTCTTGGCACCATTCGGCGAGCCCGTGATGGCAAAGTTCGTTCAGAACTTTTGGAAATGGCCAACGACGGTCATCGCATCCGGGCCGCTCGGGAGGTTGTTCGTGCGATCAAAGACGTAGTCGAGGTCCTTGGTGTGGAGCACGAGCGGAATGCCAAAGTCCATCGACGGATAGTTGAAACGGTAGCGGTAGGTATCGGAGACCGTGACCGAGATCAAGTCTGAATAGATCGAACACGCACACGCGTACTGCCAGCCGCCATAGATTTCGGACGCGCGATGATGAGCGGGCGCAAAGGCTGACGCCGGGTACAGCTCGGCCAGGCGCGTAAACTCTTGGGCGTTCATGAGCGGGAACTTGGAGTGCACGTACGGATCAAACTGCGACGCGTCCGTCACGGCCATGGAAAAGTACCATCCGTCGTCCGTGTTGGAGCCAATAATTGTGGGCACACGGCTGAATTTGCCTTGTTTTAGCAGAAGATACGACAACTGCGTGATGAAGACACCGTCGACTGTTGGGAGGTTGTTGAACGCGAGACTGGCGTTGTAAATTGCGCGCGCCGGGGCCTTGTGAAGGCACGCAAGGAGACTGCCTTGAACACCATCACAACCCACAGCAGCGGCGAGCTTGGCGGATTGTTGTGCCTGCACCGCCTTGGTCGCCGTCACTTGGGGCGACTGGTAGCCGCCGCTCTGGAGAATCGCGCGATTGAAGAGCTTCTGTGTGCCGTCACGTGCGATGATGTGATGCCCGAGTGACTTGGCTCCAGCGCTCTCGGCAAACGCTGTAACATCGTTCGGGTTGCCGCCAAACATCTTGATGTACTGCTTGACCCACTAGAACGCTGTCTCTTGATCGCGGAGACCAAAGTTCGCACCGTCGCCTTGCGCCAGAATCTCGTCGTTGGAGAAGAAGCCCACCGCGCCAATGCGGTAGTTGAACGTCACGATAATCACCTTCTGGCCAGACGCACCAATGAGGTTCGCGCCGTCGTACGGGTTCGCAGCGCCAGCGACGTATCCGCCGCCGTGGATCCAGACCATCACAGGGAGCTTGCCATTGGGCTTGGCCTCTGCAGGCGTGAAGACATTGAGGTACAAACAGTCTTCGTTGTTGTGACTTCAAGTTGGCCTGAGATCGCATCACTCGCCGGGTTGCCGAGGCAAATGCTGCCATAGGCCGTGGCATTGATGTCTTCCGTCAAGGTCTTGACGGTCGACTGCTTCTAGCGCTTGTCACCGATCGGGGCATCTGCATACGGGATCCCAAGAAACGCATTGACTTGGATGCCTTGGATGTTTGTCTCCACGAGACCGGAGACCTTGACACCGCCTTGGAGATGGACGATAGGTTGTTCTTGCCCTGCATCGACGTGGTGAAGGAGAGCGGTGGCCGCCACGAGAACGTGGAGAATGCGTGCGACCATACTGTGTGGAGCTGATGTGTTCACTGGAGGGACGAAATTGCAAAGTGAGTTGATCTGGACGCGAGGCAGAAAAAGACGCGAAGCAGAACATTGAAGGCGAGTGCCACAACTTGGGTGCTTCAAGCCTGTCTCGAGATGCTTCGGGGCATAGACGCGTCGCCAGCACGGTGTATGCAATTGCCTTGTTCAAAGCACTGCACGCGGATGGAGACACACCAGATGGTGATAATAATGCCGGTGCCACGGCACGCGTGCCGTTTTAAGTAACTGAAAGAGCTGCCTCCACGAGTTGTTTGTTGTTCACATGGATAGCGCCCTGTCGCACGTCTGCCCACACAAACGACGCGTTCTGAACATTTGGATCAACTCTTGACACCTCCTCTCACGACACTTTGCCTCTGAACGTTCCGATGAACCCATGGGCGTCTTCATCATCCTTTCGCTCAATACATAGCAGAGAAAGAGACCTCGGAGAAGTGTCGACGAACGCGACGACAGGAGCGGTCGGAATCGACGTCGCTTTGGTCTCGCCTTGTCTCTTTTTGACTGGTCACTTCAACATGGTGTGGCTGTACACCAACTGGGCATGCCTCGCAGTCATTGCGCGTCGAAGGCGCTGTAGAATGGGCAAGCACACGCGCAACCGCCTGTTCAAAGCCAAGCACTTGAGATGTCAAGCCTACCCAAGCAGCGAAGGTTTGCGCCTTCCACTACCTCTCCAACCAGACCTGTTTTGTCCACATGGGTAGTCTCTCCCGCATGCCATGAACAAAGGACAGCATTCAGCGTAAAAAGACCAAATGCATTCTCTGTCTACTCAAACAACGGTCAGTGCCTGGATCTAAATGCTTCACCAAAGAACGCCATGGCGTGTGAACTGCGCCGCGCCACGTCGAGCTAGAACGGTTTGTCGCCCGCGCGGTTAAAGTTCCTGGTGCCCGTTCTGAGTTGGCTCTTCCGACGACGTGGCGAAGAACTCCACGTCGTTCGAAATGCGCTGCTCGACGTCGAGCCAGAACGCGCAGCGCGCATCGTGGCCCGCACGACCCGAGCCCAAGGTCACCGTTGTGAGCGTCGGCTCAATCACGAGCTGCTGCTTGGTCTCGATAGAAAACTGTGGCCACACGGTCGTAGCCGTCGCCTGCGTCACGTCGTTCGGCGATCCCGTGCGGGCGAACGCCGTCCAGTACTTTTGGAAATGCTGGACCACGGTCTTCGTATCGTCGTCCTTGGGCAACTCGGCGACTTGGTTGAAGACGTAGGCAATGTCCTTGGTGTGAATCGCGAGCGGAAAGCCAAACTCATTCGACAAATAGTTGAAGCGGTAGCTGGATGTCGGGCTGTTCACAGCAATCGCTTGCGTAAACTGATCACTAGGGCACACGAAGATGATGTCGCCAAAGATCTCGGCTGTGCGATGGTGCGGCGACGCAAATGCTGTGGCCGGGTACAGCTCGTCCACCTTGGCGTACTCGGGTTCGGTCAAGAGCGAGAACCGCGAGCGGACGAACGCGTCATACTGCGACGCCTCAGCGGCTTCAAACGTGAAGATCCAGCCTTCGTCTGCGTTCGTCCCGATGATGCTCGGGATTTTGCTGATTTTGCCTTCAAGGACGCGACGGATTGGAATGTCGAGCATGTACTTTTTGTCGACGGTCGGGATCCAGTTGAGTAAACCGCCAACCGCAAAGATCTGGCTTGCGTCGGCCTTGCGGAGGCACACCATGACATCCGACGCATCGTCACACCCGACGCCCTGGGCGATCGTCGTCATCTGTTTCTCCTGAACCATCGGCGTCGCAGTGTCGTGCGTCGTCGTGTAAGCGCCGCTCTCCATGATCGCGCGCTGGAAGATCTGTTGGTCGCCTTCACGAGAGATCATGTGAAGAGCAATCGACATGGACCCGGCGCTCTCACCAAAGGCCGTAATGTCTTCAGGGTTTCCGCCAAAGTGCGCAATGTACTGCCTGACCCACTGGAACGCGACTTCTTGGTCGCGCAGACCAAAGTTGGCGCCGTCGCCCTCGGCCAGAATCTGCTGGTTCGAAAAGAACCCGAAAACACCGAGGCGGTAGTTGAAGTTCACGACGACGACTTGTTCACCAGCGGCCGCGAGGATGTTGTGGCCTTCTTCCGAGTTTGGACCGCCGGCAACGAATGCGCCGCCGTGGATCCAGACCATGACCGGGAGCTTCGAGTCTTTCGTGGCACCAGCGGGAGAAAAGACGTTGAGGTGGAGACAGTCTTCGGACGGTGTGAGCGTCGCCGAGAGGGCGCTAAACTTGGCCACGCCATGACAGATCGGGCCGTACTTGGTCGCCTCGAGATCTGACGTGAGGTGCTTGAGCGTCGACTGCTTCCAGCGCTCGTGGTCGGCGTACGGAATGCCGCGAAACACGTGCAAGGGGTTGCCAGCGACGTTGGTCTCAAGCGAGCCAGTGATGGTCGCTCCGCTCGGGAGCGTCACGGTCGGAGCGGCGGACACGGCGGCGGCGCCAAGCGTCAAGAGGCGGAGGAACGACACGAGCATGATCGTCGTGGTGCCGAGGCGGCGAATTGAAGAGTGAGGTTAATACGCACCGAAATGGGCGTGGGTGAGAGACTGACCTGGCCTCAACGAGAAAAAAGATCCGCAGGATGGGTGGGGTGTTGTAACCCATTATGAGACCTCCGGATGGGGAGACATCTGGAGAGAGGAATTGCGGCTATCCGCTCGAACGTACGTATTCATCATGCTGCCAATCGGCAAAGTTGTCTGGCAGGAGAGGAGAAAACATCGCGCTTCGCGATCCAGGCTTGCACACGAGAAGACCTCAAGATGAGTACTGTACATTATGTTCAATAGCACCAACGTTGGGTGCGCCGACTCCAAGGTTTGCCATCTGCGCGTTGTTGCAGTTGACGCCCGTGTCCCCGTGGATGCTCGTGTTGTTCAAGCACGAGAACACGCGCGTCAACAGCCCAAACGGTCAGAAGGGATGACGCGAAAATAGTTTGGCATCATCCCAATTGTCTGCTGTTGCTGTTGACGTCTGTGTTCTCCATTACGTAGTGCTCGTGCTGTTGACGCACGAAGAACACCGGTGTCAACAGCAGCAATGGATAGACGAGATGATGCCGAACCAAGCTATGAAATGATTTCCGTACCTATATCAATAGATACAATAGCTGATACCAAACCAAACCTTCCGCACAAAGACAAGGCCCATTTGAAAGAGAGAGCTCAATGCACGCTTCAATGTATTCATCTTCATGTTATGTTCATGCATTCCGTTGACACAACAACTCTTAGGTTCAACGTAGACAACGCGATGTGGCTCCAGAGTCAATCGAACGCTGGGGCGATGCGCGCTTCAAAGGCGTACCAGAACTGGCACCGCGCCGAGTGGCCTGGCATGTACGCAACATCGGCCTCGACTGCGAGCGTTGGCTGGAGAATCATCTACTTCAAGGTCCTCGGTCAAGGTCTTGACGCTCGACTCCTTCCAGCGCTTGTCACCGATCGGCGCGTCCGCGTACGGGATGCCGAGGTAGGCGTGGACATGGTCAGGGTTTGGAACTTTCCAATACCAATACCCGTAATTGGCAATTTAGTAATTGCAATTATTGATTGGACCGACAACCTCAATATCAGGCAATAGTTTCCCATACAGATGTGTGGACTATCGTCCCCAAAACAGGTGAATTTTCAGCATTTTGGGCGACTTCGACACCCTCGTATACTTTGATCAAGTCACACCATATTGCAGAAACAATACCCAATAATTGCAATTATTGATTGGCTCGGATTTGCGATCCCCATCTCGCCGGCGCCGTGCGTGGGGGTCGCGAATGCCGACGATGGGTAAAGCGACTCGAGCGTCGTAAACTCGGCTTGCGTCACGGCCAGTAACCACGTCGTGAAGAACGGCATGACTTGGTCGTCGGCCGTGACGCTCATCGTGAAGAGGAAGCCTTCGTCCGTGTTCGTGCCAATGAGCATCGGGACTTTGCTCACTTTGTTGGCCGCCACGATTTTGTACGGCACGTCTCCAATCAACTTGCGGTCGACGATTGGGCGCCACTCGAGCTCACCGCCCGCCGCCATGAGCGCCGCTGCGTCTTTCGTTCGGAGACACGCGAGGACCTTGGTCGCGTCCGTATCCGTACATCCAACCTTTGTCGCGATCGTCGACACGTAATAGTCTTGCTCGGCGACGCTCTGAAGCTGCGCAAACGACGGGTACCCGCCGCTCTCCAAGATCGCCTTGTCGAAAATGCGCTGGTGGCCAATGCGCTGGTGGCCGCCGTCCACGAGGAGCTGAAGTGAGACCATGAACGCGCCAGCGCTCTCGCCAAACCGCCGTAATGTCGTGCGGATTGCCGCCAAAATGGCGAATGTTGTTGCGGACCCACTGGTACGCATTAGTCATATCGCCAAGCCCCACGTTCGCGCCATTCCCTTTCTTCAGGAGCTGCTCGTTCGCCATAAATCCAAAGAGACCCAGGCGGTGTTTGAACGACGGGATTACCCGCCGCGTTCACGAGGTTACGGCCGTCGTAACTGTATCCGTTCCCGCCGGCCCAGCCACCCCCGTGCGTCCAGACAATGACCGGGAGTTTCGAGTGGACTGTTGCGTCCGCCGGGGCGTACACGTTGAAGAACAAACAGTCTTCTGACTCGGGAAAGACCGGGTTCTTGTCCCACGCGCGACTCGTGTGGCAAATGTTCTTAAAGCCCTTGGCGCTGATCGCGCCCGACAGTTTGAGCAGCTTGGACGGCTTCCAGCGGTTCGCGCCGGTCGGCGGCTCGGCGTACCGAATCCCGCAGAACGCATTGATGCGCTCGCCTCGCACGTTGGTCACGACGCTTCCTGTGATCCTTGCCGATGCCGTGAGCTTAAGCGTGACCTCGGGATCCGCGTCCGCGAGCGCCGCGATCGGCAGCAACGCGACGAGCGCGATGGCCGTGCGAACGACGATTGAAAACTGAGACCATGAGCCAGAGTCGTGCACCGCAAAAAGATCGCCCCTTCGTAGTGTAGGGACTCGCGATCTTTTGGAGCGTGTTGTAGCGACGCAGCGAGTCTTGAAGCGTCGCGACGCGGCCCTTTCTCGGCGACCGATCGCACCAGTCGCACGAAGAGAACGCGATCGAGTGGCTGTGCGTTAACCCTCGCATTACACCGCTCAGCGCAATGAAAACAGAAATGGTTGTTGAATCTTGGCTGGACCTTTCGTCGGCGTAAGAGCGAGTCGCTGCCAGCGACCATGTTTGTGTTTGATGGCGTGGTGGGAGCACACTATTTGGACGTGTTTTCGACGAACTGGATGGATGTTCTTGACGAGCGCAATGGGGTTCAGAGCACAAGTTAGATTTGGTATCCGCTATTCTATTCATTGATATGGGTACAGCCCATCATATCATGGGATGGTACGGCATCATCTCGCCTCTCCATTGCTGCTGTTGACGCCGTGTCCTTCCACAAGGGCTGTCAACAGCACAACAACACCGCGTACGAACCGCGCACGTCTGGAGTCCATACAGTTCATAATGGACCCAAGCGCAGAACAATGGTCCATGTACTTTGAAAGTGAGCCAGAGATGCACGCTGGAAAGCCGCAAAGGTCTCATCCCAGATGTATGGCGG
>JAADWR010000448.1:0-10472 GCA_023336345.1 Pythium inflatum | reverse complement strand
TCGAGATCCCAGAGTTTTTTCACGCACTTGCGAGTCTTGACCATGAAGGCGATGACGACAGCGACGAGTATTTCGATGATCACGCGCCTGACGACGCCAACGAAGACGACAGTTTCTAGTTTTCTATTACCACGCATCCACCAGTCCACGCGTAACGCTACTCGCTAAATGCAAATGCTTCTCACTTCCATTAACCCTATTGAAACATCATGGCACTACGACTGCCATCAAAACGTAGTAGTAGGCGTCTACTGGGGCAACGGACCGTCGCTGACGGTAGACGCGAACTCGTCGTGCGACTCTCGACAGATGTCGTTTGCTACGGAAGTACACCGTCCAGAACCAAACGAGGTGATCGACAATGTTGACCAGCAATCTAATTGAGCTTAGGCTAGCTTAGTCTTGGTTCAAAAGCCCAATGATTGGGCTAATCTCCCTCGTATTCTGATATATCATTGGCTGAAAACCGCCAGTCGAGTTGTCATCACAACAAATCATTCGCCATGGCGTCACCAGCATCGCCTGTGCGCGCTCCCGTCGCCAGCGACGCCCCTGCCAGCCACTCCAATGGATCGCACACACAGCGCGGTCGCAGCGATTGCCGCAGCCACCACTCAAGTCATCATGAGACCAACGAAGAACACGACCAAGAACAAGATGGTGAACTGTCGCCGCTCGAGACGCTGCCCCTCACGCTGTTCCACCACATCATGGGCTTTGCCGTGAGCTGCGCGCGCAAGTCGGCAACGCAGCAGCGCACGGCGGCAGAGAGCGATTTGGCAGAGATCGCGCTCGTGTCGAAAGCCGTGCGCGCGCACGCGACCGAGATCGATGGGCAAATCGCGCTTGGTAAGCTGTTTCTCTGGATTGATTCAGGTACACGCCGAGAGATCCTCGGTCTCCGCCACGATATACTGTATTGCCGTGTGTACCTGCGCGAAATCCAAGTCAATGCGTTTCCGCCGACGGAACTACAGGGAAGCGAAGCCCACGAGTGGATCGAAAACGTGGTGCCGCAGATCGCGACCTTGGTGAGCTTGGCACCGCAGCTCGAGGTCCTTGATCTCAGTGCGTGTTGTGGCGACGTGAGTACGATCATTGAAGCTGCCGCGAGAAACTGTCCCCAGCTCCAGTCCCTCGTGCTCCCCATGGATCATCATGAGGACCAGGACGGACACTTCGACGAAGTCGTCGACATGGAACCAGCCATGGATGCGCTCTGTGCTGGACTGGCGCAGTGGCACAAACGCACGGGCGGTTTGCGGCAGCTGCGGGTTCCCAGTCGTGAGACGATCTCCTTCGAGCATTCCATGACGGTCTTCCGACAAGTGATCCAGTACTGTCCCAAGATCGAGCTCTTTGATGCGGCCGTTTCTCAGGGGAAGCTGGACGATGAGATGGACGAGTGGTGGATCGATCGCGCGGTCTGGCTACAGTTTTGCGAGACGTGTACGAACTTGCGCGAGTTTGACTGGGCCACCATGCCGTGGGCGACCGAACTCTTTGAGATCTTTGCCCAGTACGCCAAGAAGAAACTTACGAGTCTTATCTTGAAGACGACGATGCAGTGGGACTGGGACACCTACTTGGATCAAGTTGGGCGAGCGGACGCCGCTGCCATTAAAGTGAGTGGCTACGGTGCGACCGCCACCGGCGTGCATCGCGTGCTCGAGGCCTGTCCCGCGCTCAAGCGCCTCACGATCGTCGCGAACTCGAACGTCAGCAATGACGACGAAACGCTGGACGCGATGGTGGAGCTTGGGGAGTATGACGATCGACCCGCGCCGCTCCCGTACATCGAGGAAAACGCCATGAATCAAGAGCTCTTTGGCGACGACTTTTGCCGCGCGTTGGTTCGTCATTGTCTGCTACTGGAAGAATTCTGTTTGATTGAAGACCACGATGCGCTCGCAAGGTCGATGAGGCGAATGCGTCCGGTCATGCGGTTCGAGGACGCAGCGATGACGGCGCTTGCACAGCTCCAGCACCTCTCGTCTGTCACGCTCAAGGCTGTCAATATCTCTGGCAAAGGGCTTTTCGCCCTCGTCAACGCGTCAGCGTCGGAGGCGCACGGTACGCGGTGCTACGAACTCAGGGTCGGAGATCGAAGCCAGCCGCTCAAGTTCTATGAATTGATGCAAGAGTTTTTCCACGCCATGCTCAAGGCCAAGACCATAGACGTCATCGCGTCCACGCGGATTCACCTCTGTGTGACCAATGGTAGCCGAACCCACGTCGAGAGACACTTGAGCGAGATCTACTTGGAGCGCTACAAGGACAAGATGCAAGAGTTGCGTCGCCAGTACCCAACGGTCACCTTTCGCATCCACACCGAAGAACTCACGAGCACAACGTTCTCGAAGATCTATCGCTTTGGGCTATATACAGCGCCTGTGACGCTGCCCCTGGACTCGCCATGGCTCGACGTTCCAGAGGACGCACTCGAAGATGATGTGTTTATCAAGGAGGAGATTATGGACGATTACGTAGAAGACGACGACGTTTTTGAAGAGGGCGACGAAGACCATGGCAGCCACCAAGATTATGACAGCCACGAAGACTACGAAAGCCACGAAGACTACGATAGCGGGGATGGACGGTATCATGGCGGTGGGTACAGTCGTCGCCCCGTGACGTTAATCGACGGTGTCGCGATGCCGAACGTTGCCGGTCTTGCGATCCATGACGGGCACACAGTCTATGACAACGACTTCTTCGGTACCGGCAGCGACGATTACTACGGCGACGACACGCAAGATGGCCTGGACGATGGCTACTGGTAGTTTAGTTTGCCGGAGACCCTAGAGCCGTACGATAACGCTTTTGAGACCTCCATATTCTATGAGATCCGATAGTGTAGCCATCTCTGTTTTTGTATTGGATTTCCAATCTGATACTCTCCCGCCAGACGATTGGTCCTTTCGACTTCCCCTCGCTTCTCTCGATCCAGATCAACATGCCGCCGAAGCCCAGCGACAGGCGCTCGAGCCATGACAGCGACGCCGCGCGCAGTGGCGCGCGTCGGTCGTCAACCAGTCGTGGACGAAGTCGTGGGCGCGGACGGGGACGGGGCCGGTGTCGTGGTCGTGGTCGTGGTCGCGCCAACACCGATGAGAAGAAAGAAGACCAGTTGTCGCTCCTCGAAGCGCTCCCACCAGCGCTTGTTCAGCACATTATGGGCTTTTATGACGATCTACTACCTGTGTCGTACGACCTATTTGACCCCGAGGCCTCCGAGTTCTCAGAGCTTGACGAGCTGGCGCTCTTGTCCAAGACTATGCGCGTCCACATGACCGAGATCGCGGGCCAGCAGCGGCGTACGACCATGCACATTGCGGTCCGCAAAGGCACGCGCAAAGAGCTCTTGGAGCTCCGCCACCGCGTGCTCCATCGCCGACCGTTTCTGAAGAAGATCACGGTCGACGTGCGCTCGTGGTTCGACGTCAAATACGAGGATCACGCCACGTTGCTCGCGCGCGTTGCGCTGCAGGTTGCAACCATGGTGAGCCACGCCCCGCAGCTTGAGGTCCTCGACGTGAGCAAGTGCAGCGGCGATGTCACGCCGATCGTGCGCGCGGCCGCGACGAGCTGCCGCTTCTTGAAGACGCTGCTTTTGCCGACCGACGCGTCATCTACAGAGCTCCTTGATGCCGTGTATGCGGGTCTCCAGCTCTGGCATCGTCACGGTGGCGGCTTGCGGCACTTGCGCGTCCCGACTCGACCGAGCACACAAAATCCGTTTGCGAGCTCCGTCGATTTCCTCCTGCGTCTGTACACGTATTGCCCTAATATCGAGATCATCGATAGCGCAAAGTACCCCGAGCTGCTCGTGCACGGGAGCGACCAGTGGATCGTCGACCGCACGATCTGGGAGCGCTTTTGCGAAATGTGCACGCGCCTCCAAGCGCTCGATTGGATCACGCTTCCGTGGACGACGCAGTTCTTTGAGGTGTTTGCGCAGTACTCGAAGCCACAGCTAACGACACTAACGCTTCGAACGTCAATGGTGTGGGACTGGAACGCGTACTTTGAGTGCATTGGCCGCACAGAAGCCGCAGCCGTCAAAACGAGCGGCTACGGCAACACGGCGCATCGGCTCCACATTGTGTTACAAGCGTGTCGCAACCTCAAGCAACTCAATATCATGCTCAATTCGCGCGTCCCGAACGAAGACGCGGCCACGGGCGACACGACGGCGTTCAAGCGCGAGAATGCGCTCAACATTGGCATGGTCAGCGACAAATTGTGCCAGGTGCTGGCACGTCACTGTCCGCGTCTCGAGGAGTTTTCCGTCACCGAGGACGACGAAGAACTCGCAACCACGAGTCGCGCGATCCAGCGTTTCCAGGACTCTGGGCTCGTCGCGCTCGCACGGATGCAGCACCTCTCACTTGTGCGATTGCCGGCCGTTTCAGTGACAGGCGACGGTCTCTTTGCTCTCCTGAACGCAAAAGCCAGTGAAGCCCATGGTACGCGATGCTACACGCTCACGATTGGAGACACGAGCCGCAAGACCGACAGCATGAGCTTTTACACGGCGGTCGAGCAGCTCCTCAACCGCATCCGCCGTCACAAGGACCTCCGGTTCCTCCAAAAGCGCGTGTACCTCCGTGTAGACAATGGCAGCGATGACGCCGTGGATGAGGGCTGGAGCAAAGGGTATCTTCAGCGCCTCAAGGGCACGATCCGTGCGCTGCGTCGGACGTACCCAACACTCACGTTTCGTGTCGATGTTGAAGGGCTCGATCGCGAGACGTTTTATGCGATCTATGCGTTCGGAATCTACACGACGACGGCGACGCAGCCCGACGACTCGCGATGGATCGATTTGCCCGAGGACGCGCTCGTGGAAGACACGTTTGTAAAGGAAGAAGTCATGGACGAGTACGACGATGATTATGACGACGAGTACGAGGATGAATATGGCGAAGATGACGACGAATATGATGAGGACGAAGACGACTATGGGATTGACGGGTACCACTTTTTCAACGGCTTGCAGCTGCCCGATATTGGACCGTTGCGAAACGGCCATATGCACGTCGACGATGATGAAGACCACGACCTTTACGACCACGGTGGCTACGATTACTAGAGAGGCGGCTTCGACGAAATCCCTGAATAATGTCCTCGCCTAGTGCTTCTACGGTTCGTCTTGTGTGAAATGGAATGTCTGCTAGCGATGCAAAGACATGCAGAAACTGACCGACTCCGGTTGTTGTCTTCGTCCTAAAGCTCCTCGTCGGACTCGCCGCAGCACGCGCAGTCGTCGTCTTCGTCGGCGTGAACAAACACGCGCGTGTGGGTCTTCCAGTGGCGCGGGACCGATGCGCTCGCCGTGAAGACAAAGACTTTGCCAATGACGTCGTGGGGGCGGAACGCGTGGTGGCCGTCGGACTGCGAGACGACAGCGCGGACGCGGAGTTCCGGGTGCGTGCGGGTGATCAACGCAGCGAGGTGCTCGAGGTTCGCGCGATACGACGCGCGCCACTGGCGGTTCGCCTCGGCGTCGGCATTGGCGTTGATCAAGCACAAGACGATCTTCTCCGACGCACTCGGCAATGTCTCGTAGCCAGCCAAACCCGCCAAAACACTGGAGACGACATCGTAGAACGCATTGTCGTGGAACGACTTGGGGGCGCCGCCCACTAAAACGTCGTACGAGCGCTGCTTCGATGACTCGACTTTCATGGAGGTGAACAGCGTCAAGATTCCGTCGCCCGTGACCCCGTTCGGCGAGATGATCGACATGTACGTGAGCTTGGGGAGCGTCGCGAGCGTCGCCATGGCGTCGTCCGTGATCCGCATGAAGCCTGGCGGGCCTCGCATTTCCCACGTCGTCTCAAACCACTCGAGATGTGGACAGTGCTCGGCCACGGCCTTGACGAAGTCGTCACCGAAGAGCTTGTTGGTCGCGCTATTGTCAATTCCGATTACAAGCTTGCGGAGTCTGGGACACGCCGCCAGCACGGCCTCGGGCTTCTGGGCCGTATTGCCGAAGCCAGCGGAGAGGCGAGGGTACTCACGATGGTACGCGTCCCAGTTCCATTGATAGCGACGCGCGAGCGTGAGTGACGCGAGCTTGGGCTTGGGAAACCGACTAAAGACCTCGAAGAACGACGTTGCGAAGGGCACAACCGACCAATTGATAGTCGTGAGCTCCGTGCACGACGCGCAAAACTGCTCCCACGTGTCCACGTCGATTAGCCACTGCTCTTCGCGGGCGATGGATCTTTGGTGGTAGTGCCGCGTCAAGTCTTGAAACCCCACCGTCTCGAGATACGGGCAATAAGTCGCAAGCGACGAAACCAAACGGTGGGACGACGCAAAGGGATCGGCGAGGCAGACGAACGGCACCGACACGATGACGTCTCGAAGCTCGTTCCACGCTGGGAGGTTTTTCACGACGGCGTTGAATAGCACTTCGGCGGCCGTGCTGGCCTCTCGAAAGCGGGGATCCGAGCGGTTGGTCGTCGCCAGCAACCGTGGAATACTCAGCATCTTGAGTCGCGGGCAGCAAATGGCTGCAGCGGCGACGAGCGGCGCGAATCGCACGGGGAGGAAGAGCCGTTTGTTATCGGGAGTTATCGCGAGCGTCGTGAGTTGCGGCGCTTGGGACAAGATCGAGCACCACGTCGCGACCGAGACAGCGGGGCGCTGTTGGTTCGTGACTTCATGCGCTGGGAGGACTGTCGTCGTGACGTACGAACGTATGAACGTGAGCTGGCGTCGCAACTCCACGAGGCCCGAGCGCGAGCACGTCGCGAGCTCCATCACTGCCGACTCGGCTTTCCACCCGTGCATCATCGCGACAGCCGCAATGTGCGAGGCAAGCGCGTGCCACCGTTGCGAGACGCGCGAGAACGTAGAGCTGCTTCTGCGTGGTGGCCGTGAACTCAAAGATCGACTGTAGCGCTGCCATCGGCAGGCGCGGGACGCGAACGACGCTTTCCATGGTCGTTGTCGTTGTCGTTGTCTCGGCGGAGAGCGAGAATGAGGAAGGAGGAAGGAGAAGGAATGCGCGGGCACTGGCGCCATCGCCCGCGTCATCTCGGCCAGAAAAATCGAATGCGCTACGCCGTTTCAACCAATCAAAAGCTTCTATTTCTCTTATCCGTTCGTTATTTGTTCGAAATTTGAATCGAACGATAATTGGCTAAAATTCGGATCAGCAGCTCCATTTTCCCCCTCCATCCGTCCAGCACTTGACGAACATGCCGCCGCGTCGCGCCAAAGGAAAAGCAGCCAAAGCCATGCGCACGGCCGCGCCGCCGACCGGCTATGTCCCGCCGTTCGCTCGAGCGCCGGCGCGGCGCAAGCCCAGCGGTCCGCCGTCGAAACTCCACTTGCTGCCCCAAGCGCTGTTCCACCAGATCCTCACGTTTGTCGTGAGCGACTTGCGCCCGACGCCCGAGGCGCCGCTGTCGATCGCGCGCCTCGACCTCCAGGGCCTCGCCATGGTCTCCAAGCCGTGGAGCGTCCACGCCACGAACTCGCGAGTCAAATGACGCTCGGCAAGAACATTATTCACCTGAAACGCGGTACGCGGCGCGAGCTCCTCGACACGCGCTACAAGCTCACGCTCCGCCGCCCGTTCTTGCGCGAGCTCCGGCTCGCCGTGACGCCACCGACAATCTACGTGAACCAGCAAACGACCGCGTGGCTCGATGCGCTCTCGCGCTTTGTGAGCGCGAGCATGAGCCACGCGCCGCGGCTCGAGCTCATCGATCATCGCAATTACTGTGGCTCGCGCGACCACATTGCATGGATCATCCGCGCCACCGCGACTTTTTGCCCGCAGCTCCAGTCGCTGATTTTGCCGCCAGATCGCGCCGCCGCCGAGCCAGCGCCGATGGGACGGTCGGTCAAGTCGATGGATCTCCTGCCGATGCACGACGCCGTCGTACACGGCCTTCAACAGTGGCACCACCACGGCTCAAGCGGTGGCCTTCACCAACTGCGACTACCGAGTCGACCACCGACGAATCGCTTTGCGCACTCTGTTGACTTTCTCAAGCGCGTGAGCATGCACTGTCCGCACATTGAGCTTCTGGACGCGTACGATTCACGGCAGCCACGTCAGTCACGACCAGTACATTGTCGACCGCGCGACGTGGGAGCTCTTCTGTTCAACGTGTACAAACCTCCGCGCATTCAACTGGATCGTTGCGCCGTATGCGACCGAGTTCTTCGAGATCTTTGGCAAATACCGCAAGCCGCAGCTCACGGAACTCTCGCTGACGGCCGCGCGGCCGTGGGATTGGGAAAGTACTATAAAGAAGTGGGCGAAGAAGAAGCCGCGGCTGTCCGCATAGGAGGAGTTGGTAAGGCCGCGACGCGCACCCAGTGCTTGCTCCGTGGGTGCCCGGCACTCAAAACACTGTCGGTCGCGCTCCACTCTCCGTCAGAAAGTGCGGGTGGCGAACGCAATCCGTTGGCCGGGCTGGGTATCCCCATGCCGGATATTCTCGCAGCCGCGACGAAAAACAGCATGGACAACGAGCAGTTTGGCGACGACTTTATTGACGCAGTCGTGACTCACTGTCGGCAGATCCAATCGATTACGATTGTCCATGACGATGCCATGAGCGAGTTCTTTGCGACGCGGTCCCATCCGATCCTCACGTTTACAGATCGCGCATTGCGGCGCCTCGCGTCGCTGCGGTTCCTAAAGAATCTCGAGACGATTACGGTCAACGTCTCGGGCAAGGGCGTCTTCGAGCTGGTCAACTCACCGATAAATGAAGCGCCGGGGCAGCGCGAGTTTAGCGTTGCGCTTGGCGACGACCTGGGGTCGTCGGAGATGGCGTTCTATCGCGCGCTCGAGGGTTTCCTGCGCTGTCTCCACCAGCACGAAGGGCCGCTCAATTTTACGTCCAAGAAGCTTGTGCTCCATCTGGCCAATAGTAAAGTCACTCACGAGACGCGCCGCTGGAGCGAGACGTACCTCACGCGCCTCAAGCACGGCATCAAGGAGGTTCGCGCCAAGTTCCCGACGCTCACGTTCCGCATTGAAATCGACGGTCTCACGAAAACGTCGTTCAAGCGCATCATGTCGTTTGGCATGTACACAGCGACAGCCAAGCCGATGGCAGAGCACGGCTGGACGAACCCCCCGCGCGGCGCGTTGGTCGACGACGTGTTTATGAAGCACGAGCTGTGTGTGCGGGACGATGGGTACGACAATTATGACGAAGACTACGATTACGATTACGGCGGGTTTCAAGGTGGTGGACTAGGTGGTGGACTAGGCGGAGGATACTACGGTGATTATGAGAACGAGCGCGGGCGCTACGCCATGGGCGGGGCCCACTTTTTCAACGTCTTGCAGCTCGACGATTCGTTCCACGACGACTCTGACGACGAGTATGGGTACGACTATTGAGAGGAGACAGAGAGTTCCACGAAGTTTGCGCCATCACTTTCGGTCTTTTGAACGTCTCATCCCGCACCGCGGTTCGCTGGTCCCATGATTTCAACAGAGAAACGTCAAGCACTACCCATGGATCTCTGCTCTCCATCGCCCATGGCGGCGCTGCCGCTGCCGGTCGTTCGCGCAATCTTCGATTTCGTGACGGCCAAGCTCGCAGGGATTGGAACGCTTGCGCAAAGCTCATTTGGCGCGGCGACGTTACGAAGCTTCACGGCCAATGCTGCGGTCTTGACGCAAGCGTTTTCGACGCGTTCGGGGCTCATGGAGTTGCGACGTCAACTGACACTACGGCGTGCACGTCTCGTTGATTTGAAAGTCGAATTGAAGAAGAAGAACCCAAGCGTCACGCAGACGGTGCGAATGTGGCAAGGGCTTTTACAGCACGCACCACATCTTGAGACGCTGCGACTTGGACGAGTCAACGAACCGCGTCGTCTCGCCAACATAGTCTCAGCAGCAGCACAAGCGTGCAAACGACTGCAGACGCTGAGTCTTCCTCCGTTACAAGCGCCTCGGCGCATGGAAACGCATTTGAAGACACTGCTCGGTGTACTCATGGACGGCCTTGCGAAGTGGAAACCGTATGGAGGGATTCGGAACCTCGTGGTTTCGATTCCGTTTGCTGAGTTGAATGATGCTCACGAGATTTCGACGCAGTTTATGGTGTCTGTGGCGGAGAACTGTCCCCGTCTCGAGACGTTGAGCTACCAAGAGAGTACCGATTGCGTTTTTCACCGGGAAAACATCCTCGATGAGGAGCAGTGGTTCGTCAATACGACGACGTGGGAGAAGTTCTGTGCGTCGTGCGGGCACCTCAAGGCGTTTCACTGGTCGATCGTGCCGCTTGCGACATCGTTTTATGAGATACTTGGTCGATATCCCAAGCCAGAGCTCGAACACCTCACACGTCCGGACGACTACAGATGGGACTGGTACGACTATCATCTTCACAACGACCGACTTGAAGGCGGATATGGACCGACGGCGCAAAACCTACAAGCGGCGCTCCTCGCGTGCCCAGCCTTGCGAGTCCTCGTCG
>JAADWR010000447.1:0-10473 GCA_023336345.1 Pythium inflatum | reverse complement strand
TGAAGCGGAGCCTGTGAGTGAGGACTTGGCTTCACTCGTTGACACACGTCACATGAGCGGACATACCGCGACACCCACTTATACATCTTGGGCCACCAAAACCTTGGACTCAAGAGCGAGTAAGTCTTCTCGCGGCCGAGGTGCCCCGCACCAGGAGCGTCATGTACGCCATACGCGATGACGTATCGCAGATCCTCATCTGCTGGGACGCCCACGCGTCCTTCCCCACCTGGATTGACCTGATAGATCAGGAGACCATCGCGGATGGCATAGCGATGGAGCCGAGCGCGAAGTCGAGGAGACAGCTCGGCAACGGACGTGTCCGACTGTAATGCGCGAAGGATCGCAGCGCACTGCGAGTCGTTTTCACACGCGTCACGAATCAATTCGTATACGTCGGACGCGATCGACGTGAGGTGATTCATCTCATAATCGGGACGCCGAGACAGTGCGTCCGCGAGCACGTTGAGCCGACCCGGACGATTCTCCACTTGCCGTTCGGCTTGCGGACACAGAACGTCGGCGCACTGTGCGGCGAGACACTCTCGCGGACGAGGCCGTCCTTGAGTTCCTGGCAAAGAACTCGTTGATAAAAATCGACTGCTCTGCGGGGAGAGCCCAATGGAAAACAGTCACATAGGACGATCCCGGCTTGAGCTTGATCTCATGACGAATCCCACGATTCGGCGGCAAGTCCGCAGGCTTCTCAAGTAGCCTTCCATCTTCTCATACCACTTCTGGATGCTGCCACCAACCTTGAATATGTATGTTTCCAGTCATGTCCGTGTAAACAAAAAGGTGGTTCATGTAGTCACGGTTGGTCTTGTGAGTGATCAAAGCTTCCCACATCTCAATAGCCACCGTCTTGGTGTTGATAAACTTGTGATCGGCCTTTGAGACGCCTTGCAGAATTGAATGTTGTACAAAGGCGTCCATCTCTTTCTATATCGCGTGCGCCTCTGGATCAGCCGCACGATCTGGTTCCGTCAATGTGCCATCCAGGATCCCCATCACGTAGTAGCGCATGCAGTACCGAGCCATGGTCTGCCGGTAATCGTGAAACGAGTCGTGGTCTGACATCTCTCTCGTGCACTTCTGATCGTGCTTCGCAGTTCTTGACGCGACACATACGCTTGCGCCACACATTCGAAGGTGTTGGTCGCATGAACCTCCACTAGTGGGCGAAACTCCTCCGCCAGTCGCACCACCAGTTGCACCGGTCGCACCGTCCCGTGAACTGCCAGAGCCGTGGTTCAAAGCAGCATAGTCATGGTCTTCTCCGTCTTCTTCGTCGTTGCTGACACCATCCGCAGTAGCATCGTGCATCTCAGAGTCTTCGTCACCATGAACCGCACGCCATTGCAAGGCAAGCTCCCGGATCCGACGCCGCGGATCCTCAACTTGCGCTGATCATGAGCACGTCGATCTTCACGGTCACCACGACCTTGAGTCGACGCATTTCCAAACGCAAAACCGCCAGAAACGGACCCTTGACGGCGAGGTACAGGCAGTGCTGGCCACCGCAACCTCCAAAATCACTAATTTCAAAACCTCGTCGATGTTGAACTCGACTTGAGCGTTGGCACCGCCACCTTGGTTCCGATGAGCAGCTTGTAGATCAGGGTACAAACATATGATTCCATTTTATGACTCTATTCTAGTGACATCACTCTGCTAATTAGCTCCACAATGCAATTAGCGATCCCACGGAGAGTTGCCGCCAGGGCTCGTGCTGATCCAGTTTTCGTGAATTCTGCCGACTATGATCTCCAGCACAACTACAGTGTTATTGAAACCAAAAATTCCCAGTGACACGACTCACCGTCCTCTCTGGAGCTAGTTTTCTCTGTTGGATTTTTCTTCGAATTGTCTTGGAATGTCTCCAAAAAAGAGGCATTCTTGCCGATTTACGTCCTTGTTCTTGTTCTCGTCTTGTTCTCGGAGTGACACAGCGAGTCTCAGCTGTCACAGCCAGCCACAGTTATTCTGGGTTGGCAAGTATAAGCGGTTCCCTGTGAAATTTAAGTTCTAATTAGTGGCAATTTTTCGAAAAAAGGGGGTAATTGGAGCCCCTTTGGACAAAAGAGATGAATGTGATACTATTTTTGCTGACTCTGTCACATGTGATATTCTTCTGAACGCCTGTTGCCCTGTTGAATATATGTTGCGCACACACAAAAGGTGTTGCTGCATTGCAACAGCATTTCAGGACTGAGTTTAAATCACCATTCTGAGATCCCCCGCATTGAGCCAGAGCCTCTCCCAATTCGGTCAGCACACCAAGGTATTCCAAGTGATCAGCGCATATCAAGTTTCAAGCGATCAAACATACATGTATTCCCGTATCTCGTCGTGTTCTGTGGATTATTGATCCTGAGTCTTATCAGTGCTCGAGAGAGTTCCGATTGTCTGCTCTCTTTTCATTTCCTCGGATTTTCGACAACTCACACGACAATCACAATCAATATTTTGTTGCATGACTGTCGTCGCAGTCGCTGGAGGTTGTTTGACAGTGTCTTGGACGGAGTGATGGCACTCGAACACAGTTTTGGATGCCGTAGACGGACAAGCACACACTGGTCTGTCTCCAAATTTCAAGGTCATATGCTATCCTACTGGTCATAATTTTTAACCTCTTCGATTTAGTGAAATTCGTGTGTGAACCGCCACTTATGAAAAGCAAATTTCCCAAAAAGCTCACGTTAGAGACAGAATCCCCGAGCGAAAAGAGAGGCTCACAGACTGTGAGCCATAGTCTATTGTGGATGTGCTTGTGTACACCACCCTTCTCAAATATGTATTTTTATGAAACAGTTCTCAATTTCAAGATCCAGAGCTTTCCGTGGGCTCCACGGCACTAGTACGACATGCACCCAATCCACTACTACTCAAGCTCTTCACGCCAACCTTAATATTCACCATAAGAAAGAATCTCGACCCTTGTTTATCCGAGAGGACGAGACTCGGTGGAATCACTTGCTGCAAAGGCACTCAGCGGGCAGCGTACAGACACTCCTCCCTCAAAGGCACTCCGTGCAAAAGGTGATGGACGTCGACATGAATTGTGGTAACATTTGCACCATGGCACACGCTGATGAGAGCGCTGACTTAAATGGCACCCACAAAACCTCAGAGAGTGATGAGCAGAAATATATCGACGGTGATGGAATGTGTGAAAACCAAGATGACGGTGGCTCGCGCAGAGATAGCTCGAGCTCGGCTGCCTCCTTCGAGTTTGACAGTGGAGTCCACGGACTGCGGTGGCGACGACCATGCTGACACAGAGGCGGTGTCTCCATTTTTATTGTGTGGGTCACAACCCACGTCACCGTGCAAGTTTAGCACATTTGTGACCTATTCGAAACACATACTTATGGAGGGTTAGGTGCAATGTATTTCGTGTTATTTTGTGTTGTCCCCTCACAAATGAACATCTATGTACTGACTGAATGAGGCGCCTAAGCCCAAACGCTTTTCAGAGCCTACAGACCGCACAGCGTGAAAGGGAAAATGCGGCATATTTGAGTTTTCGGCGGCATATTTCAACAAAAGAATAGGGTGTTTTGAGTTGCTGTGGTCATTAGTGTTATTTAGTGTTATTTGGGCGCTGTTAAACAGTGTTAAAACATGTTACTTACCCGTGATAATTGATAGAAATCTAACCTCAGCGGCCACAGCATGTTTCTATAGAAATTTGTATAAGACACTGGTGTATCTTCAGTGACATTGTGAGCTGAGGTCACGAATGGTCACAGCACGCCTGTTGACACAGACGATCGGTTTGATGTACGCAGATGAAGACATCGTTTTTGAGCTCCTTGGGACTTATCCAACTCATCATGAAGCGTTGATTGGTCACAACACCCTGGACAGATTTATCTACATTCACTATGCGTCGGTGGGTACGTTGGAGGGAATGTTCTGGATATCGAGCACCCTCTACAATCTATCATGTATTACAGGAGTTCGTGCGTATTCGTATCGGTGTGGTTCGCACGACAACTGCCGGTGAAATCGCCAAGCAAACACGGCGGGACGAGTACGACCTCCTTGTCGGCGGAGTTCACAATCTGAATCAAGGATACATAATTGTTCTGATTATTCTGATTGTTCTGAAAACATGGGATCGCCGTCGTCAAACACGAGGTAACAAGTCTTCTGCTTCTCTGTCTCGGTGCGGGTTGTGCGCGGAACATGAACTTGTTGTGAACGATGCAGCGATGAAATGTCACATTCCAATAGCGCGGCAGGTAGAAAGGCGGAAAGCGTACCTGAAGAAGAATTTCAAATGTGGCTGGGAGTTGATCCATTCATTTCATTGATGGTTTGGTGCTCCTCCAGAATGTGCCCAGTTCCATGAGTACTTTTGGTCTGATAACCACTCTCGTGGCGACGTTGGGCGAGCTGATCGTACTCGATACGTTCGGACGGACACGACACCACGGTTCAGGGCGAAATCGTCATGTCGTTAGAAACGGTCTTCACGTCGCGAGGGTTTCCAAAAACAACCAGCGAGCGGTGTGTGATCAAGGCGGTTCGTTCGTGGTGTCGACCGACGGTATTTCCCGTATCCACTTGTCGATCGGTTGCTGTCGAGTTTGCGTGTGGCGAGTACGTCTATAGTTTTCGCTCGTGTGTTTATTTGTTCGAACGGAATGTTTCCTCTCCGTTCAAGGGAATGTTTACTGCAGTCATCAACTCACGAATTTTTTTTCAACATCTCGGTAGATATATAATACCAATAACTTGCCCTCAGACGATTGTTTCCACTACAGTGGCTATCGCATTTATGTCGGTGATACTATTTGAGGTCATCTTTGGTTTCACTCCGTGACACTAAATTCGATCAGTCGCTTTCTACAATAACCACAGTCAAGAACAGGGGACACGGTATTTTGCCGGAGCAATCTGGCGTTTACTACAAATGGTGTCCTATTGACGGACACTATTTTAGAACCGACTCTAAACGCGATAGCCACTGTACACAGAAGGTACCAACACCATGTATGCCTCCGCTCGCATCCTATTCTTATGCTTTGCTTGTATTATAGGCCGGCTGCACATCGACGCAGTAGCCAAGGCGCATTTGCATATTGTCAAGCCTGGGAACCTGAAGGAAGCTCTCATCGATCTTCAAACCCAAAGCTATGGTGTAAGAAGAAAGTATTTGCGGATTGATTGGGGCCCGCCCAGGTCAAAGTGTGAGTTTGACGCCAAGGTATGGCGGAGTAGCTCAGCTGTTGCTCGCGTAGGCTGGAGGCTTCTATTGGAGACAACTTGGCAATACTAGCACCATCGACACGCCGAAGTTCGACTACCTGAGTCTGATGGCGTCTCAATTACTGTGGTAGCGGCTGACACTTTGCCGACGTTTGAGTCCGTGCCGACGTGGGCTCTCGAAAATGAAGTGATCAACAACGACAGTATACATGGTGCCTGTTACTGAGGAATATTGGCGTAGATCGCACTCGTGCGGTGGCACTGGAGTGCATTGCAAAAGCTACATACCGACAGGTTGATCTTGTTCGCTCTGTCGCGAACGTTAACCATTGGAGTAGTGCATCATTCAAGTGGGTGCTGCACGCCTCGGTCCAAGAGGAATCGACGTCTGGACTGTCCAGTCTATCACCGGTGGTTCACAGAAGTACAACTTCGCGACTGGGCCACCATTCGACGTGCTCTGTTTCTGTTTGGCGTGTTAGATACAGTTAACCTGACCACGATAAACATTCATGCAGACTACCATCATTCGATGCGCTCATATCATGGATACACGGCAGACACTAGATTGAGAGGGTTGTTTGATTCGAAAGACATAAAATGGTTCGCTTCGTCCCATCGCTGTTGCTCGGTTACGATTGCTTCTACAACACTGTCAGTGGCGTCGTCACTTTTAGTCAACAGGAGAGGCCGTGCGTATGCCATGTGAGCATTCGGCATTTCGCTTCTGTGTGGCGCGGTCATCTCCTGTTTGCTTGCGTCGATGTCTGCGAGTTCGAGTCACTAACGTGAGCAGTGCCGTCGTCGTCGTGTTTGCGTAGATGACATTCCGCTCAGAGCATAATGGGTATGGCGTAGCAACCAGGCTGTGTGTCGGCTCGTTGTAGCAGTGTATATCTGACAGCCCAATACATGTGAAGCTAGTGCGTGAGGAATTGTGAGTGCAGCTGCCTCGTGTATGACACAGACGATGGCGAGGATGGTCGTGTTCTGTTGCTTCCTGCGCTTATTTGTCGCAGTTCGATCGCGTCGAGTGCCTGTGCTAGTTCGTCTCGACGTTTTCTGTGCCGCCAGAAGAGGTCGGTCTCTTTAGTAACGTGGTGATCTAGCACGGCTAGGCAATTGTGTGCATGTCCGTGGATCGCTACGGCCTCTTTTTGGCCGTAGGTGCTAAGCACATGAACAGCATAGTGGGATTACAGTCGACAAGTCTTTCAATGTAATTGCTTCGTCCTACACTCTCTGTCGTGGGGGTGGTCTAGTGCGCATCGCTGAGCTCCGATGTGGGGTCATACTCGTGCTGATGTAATTCTTGAAGCAAAACACAAAGTCGTCCGCAAAGCGGGATTGTTTTAAACCTTCGGTGACTGGGACAAATCGAGGATGCCCGGAGCTCCAACAATTCGAAATAGGGGTGGGTGTGTGGAGAGCTGCATTGTTGAAACTCAATGGCCCAAAACAAGCTGGCAATATCTCCCAGAGGGGTGACTATTACCGTACAAAGTATACTTAACGAAGGCTTGGAATCGTCAAAGTGATGCGCAGCAATGTTTGGGTTCTCATTGATATATACGCTTCGCTCAAGGTGATAAACTTCCGGCTTCGGGGAGTTCTAATGACGGATCACATGTGCGGAAACAATCTGGCCAAATAGTGCCGGCAGCACTGAGGATCATAAAATCGTTGGCCACTGATTGCCCATCCCTGGTTCCCGATCATCGCCGTCAGATCGTCACGAATGTTGGACAACTGTATGCTCCCCCGCACATGCCGAAGGTATGGCTTCAGATCTTTTGTTCAAGGGGAACATGAGAGAGAAATTTGTGTTGGGAGTCTTTGCTCATCATGACTGACAGATTGACGTAGTCTCTTAGTGTAGTCTCTAACACTATTCTACGAGGGCGTATTTGCCTCAGGGCTTTTCCCACTCTTACCAAGTGGAACCCAAGTGTGCTCCATCCTTTCTATCTCTGCGCTCCCGCTCATTGAGGGAGGCAAAACTTCTGGTTTTGACAACAGAAGAGAACTGAGTTATATCCTGATTCGGCCAGACACAGAGATGGTTGCGGACACTGTCAATCCTCAACCTACCACTCCGTCAGTCTTGATTTGACTATACACATAATGACATTGTGTGGGCAAATACGTTAGTGAGGATTGTTTGCGACCCATGAGGCCTGTTCGGGCGATTATATGGGGTGAAAGGGCAAACAATCCAGCGCTCAAGCGCCATGCCTGAAGCAAACAAGTGTGAGCTCGCATGGAACCCACGGTTTCATCTTCATGTAGCCTCACCACAGTGGTACAAAGTCCCACAGTCACTCGGATGGTCACGCAGACCGTCACGCGGACGGTCACGCGGACCATCTGCAACTTGTGCATGCGACGTTTGCGGGCTTGCCACCCAAACATGGGCCGACTCTGAAAGCGTTGTCTACACCTCCGCCACAAGCGGCACGCGGGAGCTAAAGCCCCATGCCGACGACATAGACTCCGCTTGCGTTGGAGTTGGACGCGCGCGATCGACTTGGTCAGCAAATCCGCGGGCATATCGTCCGTCGAGAAATACTGCACCGCGAACTGATCGTTCCTGAGGGGAGCTTGGCAGCCTTGTAGCGCATGTCGACGGTCTTCTGTGTCTCCGAGAGACCGTCACGCTTGAGGCGAGCGATGGCGGGTTGAGAGTCCATGAGGAACGTCATCGGCAATGGCGTGCCATGGCTTCTTCTACAATGTTCTTGGGCAGCAACGCTTCTTCAATGGCGAGGTCAGCGGCAATGAACTCGGCCGCGGCCAACGACATGGCCATGACTGCTGCTTCTTGGAAGCCAACGCCGCAGGAT
Organism: Pythium inflatum; assembly: GCA_023336345.1. Classification (NCBI taxonomy): domain Eukaryota; phylum Oomycota; class Peronosporomycetes; order Pythiales; family Pythiaceae; genus Pythium; species Pythium inflatum. Next base: position 2,410 of record JAADWR010000447.1, on the reverse strand, counting down.
AGCCGTACAGGTAGACAGTGTACCCCGACACCGAGATGCGGTCGGGGGGAGTGGGCCAATCGGCATCGCTGCAGATCTTGAAGTCGTCGGCTGTGGCTTCGAGCTCGAGCTTTAGGTCATTGGTGGCGCGGAGATAGCATAGAAGGTACTTAATCGCATCCCAAGCGATCTTGCGCGAGCTGCGACACCGTGAACGCGAGGTCGGGATGCTCAACGCGAGCGAGATACAGTAGTGCACCGACGGCTTGCCGGTATGGCATGCGTGCCATCGCCTTGATCTCGTCGTCGTCGGGATCGTCGAGCAAGTCGAGCCTCGTGTTAGGGATCATGGGCGTCGAGACTGGCCGTGTTTCTTCATTCGCAAAGCAGTGCTAAAACACATCTCTTCTCCTACAATAGGCACTGGTCTTTCCTTCATCTAATTCACCCCGCACGCCGCCCCACATCCCCGCTTGGCACAGCTCCGGATGTCACCGTTCTACTGTCGTAAAAAGCGCTCGGCTTCGCCACAACTGTAATGAATGTATCAGTCCGTTGCCGACTCGAGGGAGTGCTACGTATGCTAGAGCACACACACTATGCTAACGGATTGACGTCAAAATTTTGTACGTTTGGCCTTGACTCTTGTGGATCGTCGACGCATACCCAAGTCGGAGAGGTAGCGCTGTTCGCACAAGTTGATACGGGTTCTTCGCACCACTTACCATAGAGTAGTAGACCTCGTGTCCGTAATTCCAGTCCGAGTCACTGCGGAAGGGTCGATAGTGACATCACAGGGAGTTCCCTTTGAGTGACCTTTGGAGGTGACCCTTCGAGTAGCAGAGAACACACAGAATACAGACTCCCCATTTTACGAAGCAAAGCTCAAGTCCTTTCAACACCAAAGTATTCCAAGTCCCGCGCGGGAAGTCGACTGGCAGCAAGACACCTAGCCCGGAGACAAAGAGACCTCATACGCAGCGCAAGCGCATCAAGAAGTTAGTGCGAGTTTGCCGAGATGTGATCGGTGTCACTGGGCAAGAAAACCCCAAGTTTGTATCGACTTGAGCGGTGTCATTTTGCCTGGCGGCGTAGCTAAGGGCGAAGTGTAACTGAGCGGTCCAAGTGCTCCCTGAGAGCGTCTGTGTTGTTACCCGATTGTTTGCCCGGTGCGCTGTGTGAGGTGGGTTCCAAGCTCCAACTCGCGCTTCAAAGTGTTTTGAGATTCACACAAGCTCGGCCTGCGATTCCGAGGCCAGTCCCCAAGTCTGCGAAGGCGGTGGGAAGCGTCAAGTCCGGCACATACGCCGTGCAGCCGCGGAAACTGACGTTACTACACGTCACAGTTCTACGAGCGAGAGAGGATGATTGAGGAAACCGCAAGCTTTGTCTCCGAGATTGTGACAGAAGCGCTCGCACACAATCGTCTATTCTGTGGCCTGTAAAACGCCTCTACGGTAGTGATGACTAGCCATAAATCCTACCTGCGACAATGACACATAGATTATCTTGCAAACCGATTGCTTCGGTTGAACAACACCATATATCAGCCAAATAAAGTCGCGAACAAGGACATGGACTTGTGTATAAAAATAACGAAGCGCACTCCTTGACGCTGTTTTTTCAGGGCGACCTGGAGGTTCTGTTTACCGCGGGTAGTGTAAGGCAGCCAAGGCACAATCAGATCGCTCTGCGTTGCTTTGGCCTTTGTGTCGATTTTGTCGATTTTGTCAATTTTGTCAATTTTGCCAAATTTGTCCAAAGCAGATCAATGTTGAATGAAGGAAATATGGGTTATGTTGCACGAAAGTTCCAAAGGGTTTCTCCTCTCGTGTATTGAAATAAGTATATGAAAAGTGGCTATTAACATATAGGATACAGTACATTGAAGTTAAATGATTTTGTGCCAATCAGACTGGGTTTGTTGATGCAATTCAATGTCCAACTCAATTTTGAATTGCGGCTGCGAGTCGACAGCCACAAACCCAGCAACACCAAGCAAGAGGGAGCGCCAAGATGTCGTCAGGCTTCGGGTTCAAGGGCCGCGAGGGCCGATGCTACCGCTTCTGGAAGGACGTGGAGCAGTGCAGCGTACGTAGCGCATGGCTATTGGGGTAGTATGATTGCTCACAGAAGACCACCACTTGTGGTTCACAGAAAGAGACCGAGATTGCTGGCCAGTGCAGCAAGCAGGTTGAGGACTACTTGGAGTGCTTGCACCACAAGAAGGAGGTGAGACCAAGCGCTTCTGAAACGCCGTGATCACGATGATCTCGTACTCACTCGTTTAATTTTCTCGATGATAGTTGACGCGCATGAACGCCATCGTCGTTCAGAAGGAGAAGAATGACTCTGGCTACGGGCACGATGACCACGGAAGTGGACACTAATGTGTTCTCAGTTGTCCTTACGATTGTGTGACCCGGTCATT
>JAADWR010000446.1:0-10480 GCA_023336345.1 Pythium inflatum | reverse complement strand
GTCTCAAAGACCGAGTACTGTTCGAGGATGTTGGCTTGTTCGGTGTCGGCAGCAATGTAAAACCCCGTGCGACGAGACGTGACGACGCGGCGCGGCGCAATGAGCGGCGTCGGCGGGATCACCGTGGTCAAGAGCCAGCCGTCGGGGCGGAGGGCGGGTGGTGTATACACGTACGAGACGGCTGGTTCGAACGGGAAGCCGAGGCCGCCGGTGAGCACAGCGCCGAGGACGGACCGGGCGCTCATGTCCCGCACCCACTCGACACTCGCGAGACCGACAGGTCCGATTTCCTTGGTCTCAAAGACGCGGAAGTCTTGCATGCTCAGGCGGAGCGAAACGAGCACGACGTCTTCAGCGTCGAGAACGTTGCGCATGACGTAAAACAGGCGCGCGTCGGCCGTCAACCCCCGCACGAGCGGCGTCGACGAGCAGTCGACGACTGGCACGACACATTCATAGGCCGCGAGGTCTGGGAGGTGATACGCGACGTCGCGCTGGAGCACCTGTAGTGCACCGTGGAGAAAGCCTTTGTTGTAGAGCTTGAGATTGAAGTTGGGCGTCGTACACTTGGTCGTCGAAGTCGTTTTGTTGGCTTCGAGATAGAGCGCATAGTCGCGCGGCATTGTGTCGTTCTGGAGGAGCTCCGTGACCAGCGGACTCGTGCGTATTGTCGACGAGCCGACCCAGTCGAGAATGTGCGTCGTTGTGTACGGCGCAAAGACCACGGGATCGTTCCGCGCACCGCGCAAAAGGCGGACCGAGACGACGGCGCTCTGGATCGAAATGATCAAGTAGTAGATCGCGGTCGAGACAATCACGAGGCGGTGGACCAAGCGGAAGAGCTGGCGCGCCGTAATGCGCGGGCCTCTGGCGTTCTTTGTCGAGTGCAGGCGCTTGCCGGCCCATAGCGCCTTGAGCGCGTCACCCAGCGCAGACTCGCGCTTGTCAGCGACCGTCGCAGCCATGTTTGGTCGATTTACTCAAGTGTCACGTCCAAGGCAACAGTGAGCCTTGCGCTCTGTTTAGCCACGGCAGTATCAAGAAACCGCCTTTAGCTTGTGTGACTGGAGCAAGACGCGAGGACGTGCAAAGGTCCTATTCTTTGCCGCTTGTTTTGATTACACCAGAGCTTGTCTCTGTGACCAACCAAGCCGCTATTCTGGGCCTGCAAATCCATTGCCCAGCGGCCTGCGTCATTGTGCGGGTATCCACGCACAGACTCATGTGGTCTCCAATTGCGCTCGGAGTTGCGCTTCCAGCTGCGCGAGGCCGTCGGCGAGATCTTCGTCCACTTGGTCGCGCTGCTTCTTGGGATTGAACTTGTCGTCGAGGTCGGCTTTGTACCGGGCAGCAGCTTTCGACGATTCTTGTTTCCGAAGCACGCGGACGTCGCGACAGAGCGGCGACTGCGACTTGGCTGCAAACGCGTGCGCTTGTCGCGTAACGGGGACACCAGCGCGTGGAATGCCACGGAATGCGATCGGTCCTGTTACGACCGCTGGTGCTACGCGCGTACGTGGCGTTGGCGACGCCGACGACGGGCGCTTAACTGCTGTGGCTTGGACTGGCGCTTTCCACTCGGGATCCACTGCTGCGACGGCGACGCGGCTCGATGGCTTGGCGTTCTCACATGGTTTTACGACATGTTGATGGAGCTCCTCATCTTTTTGCTGGAGCTCATGCATTCGCCTCAGAGCCGCTTGCAGTTGCTCGTGCCGTTCGTGCTCGCGTTGCGCTCGCTGTCGCTGCTCTCGCTCCAGTTGCTGAAACTTTTCGCCTTCTGATACCGTGGGTTTGCGTGTTGGAGAGACTGTTGCCGTCGATGTGGGCGTCGCTGGCGGATCCACAACAATCCTGAGCGACTGAAGTTGCGCATGGAGAATCGCTTGGTCTTCACTCTCTAGGGCTGCGTCCGTGCAGTTGGCGTGGATTCGGTCGTGAACGTAGCGCTGAATGTACACGCGACTCTCTGGCATCTGCAAAATCGTCGCGGCAGTCGGTCGCTTGGTCGGGTTCACACTGAGCAGCTCCCGTACGAGCGTCCGGAGGCGCGATGACCACTTGGCACTTGGTAATCGCGAGTACTTGGCTTCGCACGCGCGCTTGATCAGCGCCGGCGTCGACGGCGCATCTTGGAAAGGTGTTTTCCCTGTGCAAATCTCGTAGATTGTGCACCCGAGCGCCCAGAGATCACAGGCGCCGTCGTAGGGGTGACCGTCCCAGATCTCTGGCGCCATATAGAGCGGCGTGCCAATAACCGTGGACGCCAAGGCAGGCGAGGCTTCGCGCGCGACGCCGAGATCACCCAGTACGAGAAATCCCGAAGCGCCGAGAAAGACGTTGCTGGTCTTGAGGTCGCGGTGCCAAATCTTGTGGCTGTCGAGACAATGGAGCGCGAGACAGAGCTGGACAATCCAGTACCATACGCGGTCTTCGTGGATCACGGGCGGTGGTCGCTGCTGGAGGAATCCACGGAGGTCACCGCCGGGACAAAATTCGAGAACGATACACTTTGTCGACGCATCCAGAATCCGTACAATGTTGGGGTGGCGCACACGCTGTAAGAGGCGGATTTCATTCTGCGACGCTGTCTGTGGAACAGACGCAAAGAGCTGCTTGACGCACACGAGCCGCCGCGGTGGTCGCCTGCCGCGTGCGAGGTACACGCGGCCGTACGCGCCTTCGCCGAGCACGCGCAGCTTCGTGTAGCTGTCCATCGGAAGGGAACAGAGTGCGTTTCAACGGCCATTCTTTTCATAACTTACCCCAAATTACACCCAGAGACCGTCGTCTTTCTCGCCATCCTCCAACTTTTCGTCGTCGCGGTCAAAGCCCCACGAGCCCATGCGCTGCGTGCGGTGGCGGGGGGACGAGTGACCCTGAGCGCTCCGCGGGCCTCGATAGGCACGACCGCTCGAGCTCCGCCGCTCGCGAGGCGACATCGTGTCTTCATGGCTCATGCCGCGGAGCGAGACGCGGAGCTGATTCATGACTTCGTTGTCTTCATAGGCCTCAGGAGTCGTCGTGTCAGCATCGTCATCGTCATCGTCGTCGTCACTGTCCAAATACACGGACGACCGCTTGCTGCTCGCGTGTCGCTCCATTGCGAGCGCCGACTTCATGCGTGCGAGCTCAGCCTGGAGCTCAGCGACTTCGTCTTCTTTTTCTTTCTCCAATTTTATCGACCGCTCGCGCGAGTGCTCGGCCGCCGCGCGCAGTGTGTCTTCCATTGTTTCGACCGCGTGTCGCAGACGCTCAGTTTCGAGTCGCGCTTCTTCGAGCTCGCGCGCGAGCGTCTCTTGTCGACGGTCTGTATCGGCGGTCTCTGCTAATGGCTTGAATTTGCGCAAGTGATCGACTTGCGGGAGCCCAATGAGCTGGTGGAGTTCGTTCAGCAGCGTTCGCTTCTGTTCTTCGCGTGGCGACGACGAAAGCGAATTGGGGAGCGACACCGACGGAGTCGTTTTGACGGACGTCGTCAGTACTGCACGGTCCCCGTCATCGTGTTCATCCTCGTCGCCCACGCTCGCTTGACTGCGAGCCGCATCAATATCGTGCTCTTCTTCCTCTCCCTCTTCGCCTTCGTGTTCTCCGCTCTCTTGTCGCAGCCGCTGCTCCTCTGCCTTGCGCGCTCGGCGATCGCTAATCACGCGCTTGAAGCGCGCCTTGACTTTCGTAAGGAGCACGAGTTGGTTGAGCTTTTGCGACATTTCGTTGTTTTGCGTCTTCATCTTGGCGACGAGGGCCTCTTTCTCTTGAAGCGCTTGTTCTTCTTGCTCTTGTGACTGAGCAATCGCCGCGCGTAGCGTGTCCTCTTTGTTCCGTGGCACGACGCCAGCGCCCGTTGCGACAGCGGTGGCCTGGTCTTTTGCATGGAGCTCTGCAATCACGCGCGCCGACCACTCTTCTAATCCCTCGGCTCGCTGTAATAACGCAAGTGCCTTGGTGCGGAGACTAGCAATCGTAGAGATTCGTCAACATGAGATCTATACAGTCCTGGCAATCCACAACGTACATGTTCTGGAGGTGCGGCACCGTTTGCTGCCGACCGAGCGCGACCAGCGCCTGTCCCGACGCAATGTACCCATCGATCGCTGTGTGCACGAGCCGCTTGCGCTCGCACTCGATCGCGTACTGCGCTTGGGCGACTGCGGCTTCGTACGCTGGCCCCAGAACTTTCGCCATGTCGATCGGCGTCGGTGGCGGCACAAGGCGGTTGCTCGGTTTCTTCTCCAATTGCGTCGGCGGACGCGACACAGCTGTGGGTGGCGGTGGTACTGACGATAGTGCTGCGAAGTTTGGTCGGGGTGGACCGAACGAGCCGCGCTTGGGCGGCGTCGTGGCTGGAGAAGGCGGTGGTGCGACGACAACGGGAGGTGGAGGAGCGTACGGCGGAGCGTACGGCGGAGCCGCTGGCGGCGCAATCGGCGGAGCAACGACGACAGGCGATGGAGGGGGCATCAATGGAGCTGCTGGCGGCGGCACAGGCGCTTTGGGCTCGCGCAGCGCCTTCAATCGCGCCTCGAGATCGAGCCGCGACGCCATCGCGTGTTGGATAATGGATGTCCAAACTGGTGAGGAGCTCCTCGTCAAGACCATCATTCCTACTGGGTTTAAACCTTGGATGTCTCAGGTTCAAGGTTTGAATAGCCTAACCTAAGAGAGAGACTAATTAGGCAATGTCGTCGCGCAACGTCGTGAGGTCTGGCGCAACGACAGCGTTCAGCGAGGAAAGGAGCTCGGCGACGCTGATGCGGAGCTTCACGTTCTCGGCGCCTCCACCGAGCCACAGAAACGACGGCTCCAACGCCGCGACAGCGCCCGACACAATGGCCTATGAGTTGAACGAATGAGCTCTTCAAATTAGCCCCGGCCTGTTCGCACGCCTTTCACGCACCGGGATTGCGGTCTTCATGCCGAACGGCGAGACGCCATTAAATTTGAACCCCGTGAGCTCCTCAGCAGCCTACAGATGCAGTTGTTAGCCACGAGCCGGTCTTTCCAAGAGCTCAGATCCTGTATCGCCTCCCCGGAATACAGTACCTGTCCGTCAGCGTGTTGAAAATTGAACGCTTTGCGCGCAGGACGCTGGGCCTCGGGGATGCGGTTGCGCACAAAGCGCATGAGCTGCTCGGCGTTGAGCTTGGCGTTGTACTGCAGCACGACACAATAGTAGCGGCTGTTGAACGGGTCGTCCGTGCCTTTGTTCGTGCACGCTGTGTTCTCGACGATAATGCTCTTGCACAAGTGCGGGACCGAGCACTGGAGAAAGGCGCCGCGCTGCGCGAGCGTCCACGAGTAGTAGTCGTGCGGCGCTGATTGGAGAAACGCGCTCGAGAGCGACGCCGACGCGAGGTGCGACTGCACACGCGCGACGCTCGCGCGTTCGTCGAGCGCTTTCTCGAGCGCCGCGAGGCGGCGGTTCGCCTCGGCGAGCTGCACTTGGACGTTTTCGATTGTCTGTGGTTTTCCATTCATTTCGTTAGTGGCGCGGGCTGAGCTCCCGACGGGATCCATGAGGAGGTCCATCGTACCATCTTGGTTCCTTTGCTGTGGGGAAAATGGCCGTGACCTCAGGTTCGATACCTCTCTAATGGGATGAACCAATCCTAACGGTTTGAGGAGGGTATCAATGAAGCCATGTGAGGAGCTATTTTCCGCGCGCAAAGATCATGCTTGTTCTGAGGCTCATTGGCAAAGGCAGAGGCCGCAGAGCAAAGCTCAATAGCGCAGTCACATAGCGACGGTCATGACCGGCAAGATGACGACCGGCCGCAGCGGCAAAGCGTTGGACGCACAGTCCATCATGTCCATGTTCGTATCCTGACCCTTTCGTCTCTCGTCTTTCATGGTCTCAGCTTGACGTGTATGCTACTAGGACGTCCGTTCGCACTGTCGACCGTGAGAAGCTCCGGGACAAAGCGCGACTCTTGCAAATGAAAGACAATATGCGACTCGCACTATGCGCGCGCATCCAGCAGACACTGAAAAAGAGCCCGAAAGTCGCCGAAGAGCTCGCGGGTGAAGTCCTTCGGCTACAGCAACAGCGAGCGCTCGGCGTCGAGATCTCAGATGAGCAGCTCAGTACTATCGTCAACGAGCTGTGCGCGCGTCGACAGGAGCAAAAGCTCGTCGCGTCATCGCGAGTGGCTCAAGAACCCAATCAGCAACACATCGCGGCTGTCCCAGTCAAAGAAAAGACGTCGGGGCGCCGCTCTTCGTCGTCGGGAAAAGACCGGTCAGCGCGAACGAACGGAAGTCGAGGTCATAATGCGACCAAGCAACGCGCCGCGGTCTCAACGGCGCCGATGGACGACCTCGAAGACAATGTGTACTTGACGCAGTCGCAAATCCAGCAGCTCAGTGCGGGTTTTCGCTTGCCGCCCAAGGTCTCCCCTCAGAAAGAAAAGAGCAATTGCATTTGGGAAGAGATTGTGAAGTACGGCACGGTCGAAGAGCGCATGGAAGCCGAACGCAAGCGCCAGGCGAAAGAAGCAGCGCGCCTCGTCGTGACCAAGAAACTCGAAGAGCAAGTTCAAATCCGGCACCAGCAACTCGAATCCGAGAAGAAACAAGCGGCCGAGTACTATGAAAAAACCATGGCCAAGCTCCAGCACGACGAAGAAGAGGAGCGGCAGAAAGAGTGCATGCGTCTGCAGCAAGCCAAGCAGCTCACAGCTATCCAGGACGAACAGCGCCGGGCCAAGCAGCAGCAGCGTGAGCGCGAGCACGCGCTTAAGAAAGCTCAAGAACAGCGTATGGCCGACCAACTCCGCAAACAAGCTGAAGACGAGTTGGCGCGTGACCAAGCGCGGAAAGAAGCCGAGAAACTGCGCATTATGCGCGTGCTCCACGAGAACGAAGCCGATCTCAAGCGCAAGCAGCAGCACAAAGAGCGGGAGCGCGAGCTCGAAATGAAACTCGCGGCCGACTACATTCGCATGGAAGAAGCAAAGGAAGCCGCCCGTAAGAAGCAGCTCGAAGACATGGCGACCAACATCAAAAAGAAAATGAAGTTTTTCGGCGACACAGCGATCGCCGACATGGACGCACGCGCTCGTGAAGTAGAAGAGCGCGTGCGCAAGTACCAGGAAGAGTACGATCGACAGCAAGCCGAAGCACTCCACAAAAAGAAGGAAGAGGCGGAGCGCCGCAATGCGACGCAACAAGAGTACTTGCGCGTCCAAATGGTCGAGAAGAAAGCACGGGAAGAAGCGATGAAACGCGACCTCAATAAGCAGGCCGAGCTGTGGAAACAAGAGCGACTTGAGGCCGAGCGGCGCGAGAAAATGACGAAACTGCAGCGTGCGCAGCGCGCGCAGAGCCAACAAGAAGTCTTGAAGCAGCAGATGCGAGAGAAAGAGTCGCGCAGTCTCGAAGCCGACCAGTCGTCGCTCGAAGTGCAGCTCAACGCCAAGCTCCTCGACAAGATTCGACTTACGAATGCAGGGGCATCGGTCGTATCAGAGACCCAGAATCGTTCGCGAGAGGTACGTGGAGAACGAGAACAAAGCCGTGTTGACGCGACTAACCTGGGCTTTTGGATTCAGCTGCAGCAGCGAGAAGAAGCGTTCTTGACGACGCGTCAACCCAAGTTGCCGTAGTAACATACCTTAGTGTAGGTAATACAACACATCATCTCTCATTTACTACGTGTTACGACAGTGACGGCGCCCGAGCGCTGCTTTGGGTTCAACCAAAAGCATCTTCAAAACGGCGCTCGGAGTGGCCGACAGCGCAGAGCTTACACATGCGGTGAGCTCGTCCCGGATCGAGGAGTTCAGCAACTTGCGCACTTTCGAAGCGAAGCATGTCGTTACGCGGCGAAAATATCCATCAAGTCCTCCGTCGATCTGTACGCGGACGAGCAGGTCTCCCATTACAAAGCGCATTCGAGTCGTAAAGAGCGTCACATCTTCACGCCTCAAGTTCCGGCCGTGCTCTGCATGGAAACGTTCATGACAGAAATACATGAGGATGCCGACATACTCGTCCCCTGTCACGTGCACTCGCTCCTTCGAGAGCATGTCATGCACGGCCGCAGTTGCTGACATTTGCAGCTTAACCACCACGGCATTCGCGCACTGCTGGTCATGTTGGGTGAGCTGGATGGCACGTCGGTGATACACTCGGAAATGACTTTAGTCATGCGCGTGCAGTACTCGCCAATAACTGACAAAGCATGGACTTCGAGTAGATCCCATAGCTCAGCGAAAAGTGTGCAGAACGCTGAGTATGTCGGCATCGTCGGCACTTCGTCGCTGGCATTCGCCGCGACAAAACGACGGAAAGCATTGAGGTCGTGCGCCTTGTACTCAGAGCTTGCGAGACAAAAGTTCTCGCGGTCGCCACAAAACACTTCTCCTTCCTCGCGCACTTCAATCACGCGCAAAGTCTTCTCGCGGCGGTCAATCGTTGCGACCACAAAATCGACAGGCACGATTGCCTCTTGCCGGTCAAGACTTGGTATCTCCTTGGTTCCTTCTTCAAGCTTGCTCTTGAAGCGCATCAGGCAGTCGTCGATACTCCTGGAGATCGTGTAAGCGACGGGATTCCACTTCTCGCCGATTGCGCCATAGTCTTCGCGAATCACACCGCTCAAAATGCGAACAAACGACTTCGTTGCAGCATCGAACGCATGTCGACGTTGGTCGGCCGTATCCAATGGCAGGCCCAACGACTTCAACTCGCGCTCGGCTTGAGTGCACAGATCGTCGATCTCGGCTTCAAGGGCGAGAGTCATTCTCTGAGCAGTGGCTTCGAACATGTCAACGAGACGGTCGGCGAGCTTGTCAGTTCCCCAAGAGCTTTTCGGGAGCGTGCGCCAGCGTTTGTGCTACTAGAAGAACGCTTGCTCATGGTCCGGTCCGTCGTCGCCGTTCACGAAATTTCGGGAACCTCCCGACCAATGCAGTGAACCGCGTGAAACCCGAGTGGGAGAGGGTTCAACGTGTTGCGCACGAGTTGCTCGACCCGCGTCTACACACCAACAGGAACACAGTCGAGCATCGTGACGACACCAATGGTACGCTCACCGTCGGGGTCGGCAGCCTGTGCGTGACCCAAGACCTCGGCTCTCTGGATGCCAGCAAGCGCGGGTACAACGGCCAAGATAATCGAGCGAGGCTGCGTCATGAAGGTTGTAATCATCTCGCGTGAACGAATGATGAGGCTCTCATCTTGTTCAGGAGTCACAGCGCGTACATAGCCGGGAACGTCGGTGAGCACGAGGTCCAGGAACGACGGACCGACGAGGTCGAGCACAATGATGTCGTCCGAGAGGTCTTTTCCTTCGTCGGCCATCACTTGGTGTGGTGGAGCTGGTTAACAGGCGACGAGACGTCGTCAACGCGCACAATCGCGACTTCATGGTTGTCAGGCGCGGGGCCGACGCGACGGATAAACGCTTTCCCGATGAACTGCGGTCCGCGGCGAAGCACGAGTCGGATCGGGCAACGGGCCGGCGTGGTCAGAAGCGTGACGCCCGCGAGCGCTGATACGAGCGTCGTCTTGCCGCTCGAGGTTTCACGGACGACCACGACTTGCGGCAACGAGATGTACTGCTCGGCACCAAGCTGGTAAAGCCGAACAGCTTGGTCGTGGCCATGGGTCTTGTTGTCGGCAGGAACGACCAAAGCCGACAGCTTCTCGTCGATCGTGGGGACTTGTTCGTCGGTCATGGCGAGGGCAGGAGGCGAGGCTCAGGCGTGGCAGACTGGGAGGCTGGGAAGCACTTGGGGGCTTGAGCGCAAGTTGGAGAATGACAACGAGTCGAGTGGGCGCAGGCCACCCACGACAACTTTCGCAGCGGCAACATTTGCGTATCCGGACTCCGGATAAAGATGCTGGACGCGTTCAATCCAGCGCGCCACCTTCTCGATCGTTGGTGCGCTGCTGGTGTCATCGGTGTACGCTTCGGTGGTGACGTGCGGTTTGGCACTGCTTTTCCGGCCCTTGTGACATTGTATTTCGTTGGAAGTTTGGTATCGAGGTCGAGAGGCTGAAGGGTCCTCGTCATCATCGCCGCTGGCTCTTTGTCGAATGGCGCAGTTAGACCCGTGGTCAGCCAGACGCCACATCTTCTTGACCGGCCGCTATAGAGGAGTGTTCGTGGCTCGCTCTCTGTTTTCCTTCAACTACGTTCGTTCGTTGGCAACAGCCAAGAGTTAGAACTGGATAGCACCAAGAGTAAAGTAATCGGCCGTGTGCAAGCCGTTTGCGTTACCTTCGCGCCCTTTCTCCCATATCCCTTTGGCGCGCATCATCCACGGTCGGCATCTGAGGAATCCTGGCAACCACGATCGAAACGAGCGTTCAAACGTGACGTAAATTCCGCATTTCCTCGCACCGTAGTTTCCTAAGAGTCACAGATCTACGCTGACGGATGCTTGGGCATAACGGCCGGCTGTGACATCGATGGCGGGTGTGGCATCATGCTTCTCGCTTTCGCCAGTCGCTCGGCCAATAGATCCGCTGCGTT
>JAADWR010000445.1:0-10480 GCA_023336345.1 Pythium inflatum | reverse complement strand
TCTGCGCGCTGCTGGAGCACGACAAACGCCATGGCGTAGTCGCCGTCGTGCGAGAGCGAGACGTGGCAGTCCTACTCAGAACCAACACTGTGTCAGACGCTGCCATAGACAACGACCCAGCGTCACGCACCTCGAGCCGCAGCTGCGCCGCGAGCTTGGCGGTCTCGCCGTAAAACTGCAGCGTTAGCGCGTCGACGTCGTCGGCCACGGGCAGCGACGTCTGGATCTGATGGTGGAGCTGTTGCTGGAGGTCGCTCGGCTGCGTCGCGCCATCGCGCTGGCGCACGGCGCAGATCTCAGGGAACAGCACGCGGTGACGCTGAAACGCCTTAAACGCGGCCTCTTTCACGGCCCACCTGAGGCAGTAAGCAGCGCACGTGAGCCAACGACAAAGAGGAAACGGGGCAGTGGCGAGACCTGGACGCGAGAAAGAGCGGCTGCTGCGCCGCGGGCCGCGCGCGAAACTGCGCAATCTCCTTTGGATGGAACGCGCGCGTGAGGAAGCGCTCGCCAAAGCGCGCGTACGTCTGCTGCACGCGCTCGACACGCGCGACGTCGACGCCGACGCCAAAGAGCCGCCGCGCCATTGAGCTCTTCGACGATGCCAATCTACTGATTTAGATGCTTCTGATCCTGATCCTGATATGCATAAGGCATTTTAGCCAATCAGCGGCGTCCATTCAGTCCCCTGTGGGTGCACCCACAGAAATCAGTCGAGGGCGAATGGACCTTCTGGCCTTTCCCGTATTTCTCCTTTTGCCGTCGCGCTCTCTCCCTCCTCCTCTTCTCTTCATGACCGCGACGCTCCGTCACAGCGACGACCAGCGCGACCACAGCAGTAACGACGACGCGCCCTTGTGGGCTGTTCACAATCCGCCGCGGCCGGGACGCGATACGCTCGCGTCGCATGACGAACGCCGCTCGCGCAAGAGCAAAAAGCTCCACAAAATCCACAAGACCAAGAAATCTACGACCACAAGCTCCATCAAGAGCAGCCACGCAGTGGAGACCAAGGACCGCGCAAACGGCAGTGCTAATGACGCGCCCATTGCGGTCGAGACTGTCAACAACCGCGTCGAATACCACGCCGTGATCGACAAGGTCGGCCACGGCGTCGCGCCGGACCCGCCCGTGGCCCTGCCGCAAGCCGCGTCTTCGCTCACGTCATCTGCGCTCTTGTTTGCGGCCGCCGACGCCAGCGACAGCGCTTCAGAGACCGACGTCCACTCCGCAACGTCGCAATTCGATTTCCGCGACTCGATTGCACTGGCGGTCGTCGGCGGAGTTGTGCTCCTCGTCGCGGCCGTGGTCATGGTCTTTGCGCGGCGACAGCAGCGCGCATACGAGCGACGACTCGCGGCGCAGGCGCCGCAAAATCAAGAGACAGAAGAACACGAAGCGACCAAGACGCAGGTCCTCGACCTCAACGGCCTGCGCTTTGACACAAGCGGCCTTCGCACGACGCGCGACGACGACGAGATCGGCACGCCCGAGAGTGTCAACGAAGGCGTCGTCTAGTCACTGTATACCGTCAAATCTCTATATTCTGAAATAGCTTCTTGGTGTGACCCGTCGCTTTTGATATTATGACCGACCAACTCGTCCATGAGCTCGTCGAGCAGAGTCGTGACCGCGTGGCCCACGTGCGCGCGGGCCAGCGCCTCATCGACGTCCTCGATGCGCAGCCGAATGTCGACGGCTTTCACCTCCCGCCGATCGCAGCGTCCGCGCTCGTGCGGCTCCCTCATCCGAAAGAGCCGAAAGCCCACGGTCTCCGCTCGTTGGGGCGGAAACGCGCGGCTGTGGCCACCACAAGCGCGACCACGACTCCGTCCTCGTCGTTTGAGCAGTATGCGCAGTACGCCCGCAGCAAACCGACGAACGGCGAGAGCGTTCACATGCTCAACCGCCGCAAGGCCGTGGCGACCAACTCCGAAGCGCTAACGACGCTCGTGGCCCGCGTTGTGGCCGCCGACAGCGAACCGACCGCGGCCGCCAAGCTCCTCCAGGCCGTTGCTGTGGACAAGGGACGCCACGCGTTCCTCCAGCTCAAGCACAAGGTCCGAACAGCTCAAGTCCCCGATACCAAGAACAAACATGCGGCGTTTCTCGAGTTTCGGCGCGCCGATGTGCCGACAATAACAGTCGACACGACGCCGCTCCTCAATGCGGCGACGCGCGCGCCGCTGCGCTACGGCGACGCCGTGTGTCTCCTCTCGCTCGCAGTCAACGTTCCGCTTGCGATCGGTCGTCACGGCCGCACGATCACGGTCTCCGATGCCGTCATCGGTCCGCACACGGTCTTTACGATCGTCGACTTTCGGAATCCATCGCGGCGGAGCGACGTGGCACCGGGCGACGCGTTCTGGCTCCGCGTCTACGAGTCACAAGTCGACATGGGGCCGCAGGACGACGTCCTCGCGCTCGTGCAGGACACGCACTATTACCTCGGCGGCCCGGGCGCCAAAGAGGAGGAAGAACCCATCGGAAATTCCGCTGCCAAGCACGCGGTGCAAACCGACAGCGCGTTCAAGCTCGTGGCCATGAAAGCGAGCGTCCCGTCGGCCGCGTACTATGGCGACGACGTTGCGACGCGCGAAGTCGCGATCGAAACGAACGCACCGATTTTGCGGCTCGCGCAGTGGCGGTTTGTCGCTGCAACTGAGACCGACGACGCGCTCGTGCTCAACTGTGCTCATGTGCAACTGCGACTCGACCACTGGACGCTCGAAATGGATCCAGTACGTCAGCGCGGCGTGCTCCGCGGATCGCTCGCCCGTGACGAGACATCGTCGTTGGGTCATTCACGGCGGCCAGTCACACGCGACGCGGCCGTGTGGCAAGTGCGGCTCGTGCAGCAGGGCGACGCTCCTGTAAGCGACGAAGATCCGCACGCGTCGCTCGAATGGCTCGAGCGCCATCGCGACAGAGCCACACGCGAAGCGAAGGCCGTTGACGCCAAGCGGACGCTCGTGCGCGACGCCCACGCTGCGTACGAGGCCGTTGCGACGCGGAGTAACGCGCAGCTCGTGGCGATTGAAACGCGCAAGGCCGCGCACCACCGCGCGTACTTTGAGCGCCGCGGGCCGCAGGTCCTCGACCGAAAACTACTCAAACTCCCGCGTTTGTGAAGCGTCTGTATCTATTCTGCTGTGGTAGGGCGCTGCGCAGCCTTTTGCTCCTTCTTGCGCTTGAGTTTGTCCTTCTTTCGGCGCTTGCGCGCGTCCTTTTGTGCGTCCGAGAGCATCTTGCGCTTGGCGCCAACCGCGGTCTCTAGTTCTTCGGACGCTTCGGTCTCTGGATCTTTGGAATCTTCTGCAGCTTCCGTCTCCGGATCGTTCGTGCCAATTGCTTTGAGCGTCCCCGCGGCCGCGGCGTCGCGTTCGAAGTACGCAACGAAAAAGCCGTTCGTCTGGTCTTCGTGGCCGTCCGCGCGGACGAGCGCGTCGGCCTGGGCGGCTGACAGTCCCGCGACTTCGAGACCGCGACGCGGCCACGTCGGGAGGCACTTGCGCAGCACAAATGGCCGCGCGTCGCGCACGTTCTGCGCCGAATAGAGCGCCGCGGCCACGACGTCTTCGTTCTCTTTCTGGAAAATCGAGCACGTCGAGTACGACACGCGCTGGACTTGCGGGAACGAAAACGCCTTGAGGAGCGCTTCGAGCTGAAAGTCGGCGAGCGACTGGAGCCGCGCGGCCACATCGTCTGCGTCGGCGCTCGACGGCATTTCATTCTATTGATCTTCTTCCTTGAGCTGCGAGCTCGCAATGTCGAGCAAATGATCTAATCGGTTCGTCATGCCCGAGCCCGAGCACGACGGATCGAGGAGGATCGACCGGACATTCGCGTACTTTGGGTCCGTAACGTCAACGTCGAGAAAGCTCTGGAGACAGGGCTCGACGAGCGCCTCGGCGCCAGCGAGTTTCATGCGGCGGCGCAAGAGATCGAGGCGCTTGGCCGACCGGTCGAATGCAAAGACCTTGCGGCCGTTGTGTGGGAATTGCTGATGAATAAGCATCGCGGCGTGGCTCGTCTTGTTGCCGGGCGCCGCGCACGCGTCGATCATGTCACCTTCGTCGCCCTCAGCATCGGCGCGCTCGCCGTGGAGCACAAACGCCGGGAAACAACTCGCTTTGTCTTGAAGAATGAGCTTGCCTTGCTTGACGAGCGCGTGGTCGTGGAGCTCCGTCCCGGGCGGCAACACGACGAGGTCCTTGACATGGTGGTCGTCGCGCACGCCGCGATCCGCCCACTCGCGCAGAAATGCCGCGCGCTCGTCGGCCGAAATCGTGAGCGTATTGATGCGCACGTATCGCGGCAACAAGAGCTCGCTCTTGCGGTTCTCTTTCGGCAAGAGCGCTTCGTTCGACGCGACTTTGGCCTTAATCTTGAGCCGCACGAGCGCGGCTTTGAACGCGTTCGCAAACGGCATGAGCTCCTTCTTGACGTGGCCGCCGCCCTGGATCTTCCCGCGACCAAACAGCAAATCATAGAGCGACACGAGCAACAAAGCGCGCTGCGGCGACTGAGCCGCGAGCTTTTTCGGCCACTTGCACTCTGGCACGGCCGCGAGGAGCTCGAGGAGCAGCGGCTTGAAGCGCAGCGTCTCGCACACGAGCGCAAAGGAGCTGCGCTTGTGCTGCACGCTGTCGGCGTACGCGAGGCTCTTGAGTCCGCCTTCGCGGCGCTCGAGCTTTTGCAACAGCGCTGCGGCTTCCTTGTACAGCTCGCTCATTTTGGAGAACTCTGGTGGGGACCAGCGGATTTTTAGTGACATGAGACCGTCATTCAAGTGGAAAGTCATTCATGCGCGGTTACGTAGCCATGTCACAACGCGAAAAGCTCAGCGATGCTTCAACAGCAAACGCGGCGCACGACGGAGCCACCAGCGAACGCAAACACGCGACAAAGCGTCTCTTCAGTCAGCGTCGTGTCGTCTCTCTCCATCGCCATCGGCGAGATCCACAACCCACGCCGCATCAGCACACTCAGTAGCGCCAATCGCATGCGTTTTCCATCCACGAGCACGCGATCGCAGTGCGGCGAGAGCGCTCGCGTCACGTCGTCCGCCCATGTCGCTTGCGTGTGAAGGAAGAGTGTCTCTAGGCGCGTCGTGTTGGTGCGCAACGCACGCACGAGGCGATGGCACGCTTGGTCTTCTTGTCCCGCGCCGCGGAGGTCCACGTCGAGCACGCGCAGCGTCTGTGTGAGCGCGTGCGTTGCGTCACAGAGCGTTTCCATGAGCGGACCAAAGACATTGGTTGAAATGATGAGCGCCGGCATCATCGTCGAACGGTTGTGTCTTCTCATTGTCTCAGAGTGTTGTTGGCCAGCCGACGCGAGTCGCAGCGACACGATCTGACACGGTCGCTCCTCCAATGCGTACGCGTCGATTAGTGGTGAGAGACTCTGGAAGACGCATTGACGAAGATCGAGGTGCCGAAGCTTTGGACAGGACGACGGAATGCGTTCCAGATCGTCTGTTGTGAGTGGCGAATAGTTGAGAAGCGCAAACGAGCAGAGCTGTGGGCCAAGAAACG
The DNA here is from genome assembly GCA_023336345.1 of Pythium inflatum. Classification (NCBI taxonomy): domain Eukaryota; phylum Oomycota; class Peronosporomycetes; order Pythiales; family Pythiaceae; genus Pythium; species Pythium inflatum. Next base: position 4,940 of record JAADWR010000445.1, on the reverse strand, counting down.
ATGACAGCGGAGACGCAGGCGGCCGCGAGTCGTCATGCGCTTGCTCTTGCTTGAGCAGTCCCAGATGGAAACTTGAAACGTTGAGCAGCGAACCGATCGGTACCGTCGTGTCGACAGTCCACGTTGGATAAGGTGCTGTGCTCGACCACACTATCGAAGCGACTGCAGCCCAGACCAGACCCGCACCAGGATACACGCGCGACAATGTCGACCACTTCGTGTTGACTGATTGTGAGCACCACGTACGGCGGTGTCGTCCGCTCAGGCTCCGAGGATAACGATGTGCCTTGTGCGACGGTCGCTGTGACGCCAAACGAAAAGCAGTCGACGTGAATCGAATCGGTCTGGTCTCCAAATCGATTACGAACTGCGACGCCGATGACTTCGCGCAGTGGGAGACCAGCATGGACAATGTCGTTGAGATACTCAATCTCGCTGCGGTTGAGACTTGTGCTGCCGGCGCGAATGCTCAACAACCGAAGACGATGCGCTAACCGATTGGGATGAAAAACAGCGTACGCGAGCCACGCGAGCCGCAGCAACTTGTCTGGATGGCCGCTGACTTGAAGCGTCACGTCCTCAACAAGAGCGTGTGGAACGGCCGACAAAACGGCGCCGGCAATGTCGTGGCCTGGACAGCTCACCATCAGCGATCGGACGCTCGGAGCAAAGCGCATGATCGCACTCATCATCTTGAGAAGTGAGGAAGGAATCGGCTGCGAACGGTACGCACTGTCATAAAACTCCAGTGCTTCAACACGCGTGATGGGACCTCCGATCACAAACGTCTCGAGGATCGTGACGAGTGCAGCCGTGTCTTCGGCGGTGGGCTCGATCGTTGGGATGCAGATGAGTGGCGCATACGCAATGCGGAGATCACTCAGTTCCGAATGCGGTGGAATCGAAGTCCCCATTGCGATCGCCGCCGTGCGCAGCGCGTGGTGATCGCGGAGGCATCGCGCGAGCGTGTCAAGCGTAAGAGACCGGTTAAACACTTGGGCCGGAACGCGTGACTGGGCCGACACTTGCCATGGACCACAAAGGTCAAAGGGCGAACGGACCGCACAATGTGCGGACCAAGCACACGCGCAACGACGTCTCGGTCGCGCTCGAGATCCAGCGGCGACGGGAGATGTGGACGCCGACCGCACGTTATGAAACCGAGCCAAAAGTCACGTCCTGTCTCATCGTCCACGTCGATAAAGCCGGGATCCAAGAACCGAGAAAATGCCAGCGCGCCGAGGGTGGAATCTCGTGATCAGCGAACGAACGCGGCGGAAAGAGCCACTCGCGCAGCACGCGGCGCCAAAACGTCGGGTTTTCCAACGGTCCAAACCCCTCGCACGCGCAGAGCGCGTTGAGGACATCACACGCGAGGCACACGCGGCCGCCGTCGCGTAGTGGCGAAGTGCTGACGAAACGGAGCAGCGGAAACGAGGTGGTTGACGACGCGTCGCCCCAGCAAAGCTGGTGCTGGAGGACCGCCGTGTGGTTGTGAATGAGCGTCCACGCGTGTGTGGTCGGGAGCATCATCCTGAATGTCTGATGGAACAAAGGAACGAAGCTTTTTTGACGTTTATAGACTCAGTGTTGCGAAAGAAGATGACAAGAATGAAACCACGTCGCCCCAAACACGAGTACGAGTAATACTCGAGCGGCTTGAACAGCCAGCTGAGATGGCGTAAACGCAAGCACGAGACGGAGCGTTTCTTCACACAGCGTCGTGCCGCCACGACCGTCAGCCCCTTCGACTTCCATGGCTGTTGCTGTGGTCCACAGTCCACGCTCCAGCAACACACTCAACAGCGCCAGTCGCATGCGCGTTGCATCTACGAGCACACGATCGCGGTGCGGCGAGAGCGCTCGCGTCACGTGGTTGGCGGACGTCGCCTGTGTCTTCATCATAATCACTTCAATCCGGGTCGTGTCGGTCCGCAATGCACGTACGAGGTGATGAAACGCTTGGTCTTCTTGTCCCGTGCCCCGCAAGTCAACGGCGAGCACACGCAGCGTCTGCGTGAGCGTGTGCGTCGCGTCGCAGAGCGTCTCCATGAGCGGTCCAAAGACGTTGATTGGCGTCGTGATGATCGGATCCTCACGCGTCGCAGCGTCTCTGGAGGCATTCGCCACCAAACGTGACTTGGAGATTTCGTTCTCCCTCAATGTCCGACCGACGACCCCATTCTGCCGGTCGACGCGAGGCACAGCGACGCGATACGACACGGGCGTTCCTCATAGGCGTACGCGTCGATCAACGGCCAGAGGCTCTGGATCACGCACTGTCGAAGGTCGAGGTGTCGTAGATTTGGACACAACGCACGAATCAGTTCTAGATCGTCCGTCGTGACGGGCGAATAGTCGTGAGGCGCGAACGCGCAGAGCTGCGGACCGAGAAACAGTCGCAAAGGCGACGGTGTCGGTGGACGCTAGCCATCGCGTCCATCCTCTGTTTTGAGCAGTTCCAAGTGGAGACGTGATACTGCAAGCAGCGAGCCGACTGAAGTTGTCGCCTCGACAGTCCACGCTGAAGGCGGTGGAGCGTTCCACGCAATCGCTGCTTCTGCAGCCCAGACGAGACCGGCGCCTGTATATACAAGCCCAACATCCCCTTGCGCAGGCACGTGCGCAACGACGTCAACGACCTCGGCTTCCTTCGTCGTGAGTATCAGATACTGAAGTGTTGTCCGCGATGGCTCCGAGTACAGCGATGTGCCTTGCGCAACCGTCGCCGTGACACCAAAGGAAAAGCAGTCGGCGCGGTGCAAACGACTGCGCGCGCCGTGACGAGTGTGCACCACCAGATCAATGGTGTCGCGCAGTGGCTGTCTCATTCGGATGAGCTCATCAAAACGCTGGATCTCGTTATGGTCGAGAGCGACTGTGAACGCTGCAATCGCCAGCGACGGCAGTAAACGCGATCGACGGTTCGGGGGGTAGAGCGCGTACGCGAGCCACGCGAGCCGCAGCGACAGGTCGCGCTTATCGCGTAATCGGTTCGTCTCGCTGAGTCGGCAGACCACGCGCTCGAGCGCATGGCCGATCGCATGCGGGACGATCGACAACCGCGCGCCCACAAATGCGTAGCAATCGGTCGTGTTGAGTATGTCGAGGGACGAGAGGTTGGGAGCCGCTCTCGTCACCGCCAAGATATAAGGGTACATTTATTGCGCTCAATAGACTCCACTTAACACACGCTCTCGTCAGCGCACATACGATGCCAAGTTTTATAACCTTCGTCGGCTGCCGCTGGTCCGAGCCGCCTTCAAAGTCCATCGACGTGACGCGCGTTGTTGGTGCAGCGTGTACAAACGCTTGGATCGTCGTGACGACGTGACGAGCGCAGCAATCTCCGCGTCGCGAGGCTTGATGTACGCACTGTTGAACAGCGGAACGTACTCGAAGCGGAGCTCCGCGAGCGCCGACACAGGCGGAATCGCGGTGGAAGTAAGGCGTTCCTCGTGGTGATCGTCAAGGCACCGCACGATCGTGATGACTTTGCGCGTATGGAGAGACGCGCGCTCGGGCGATTGGCGGAAGCTGGAAACGTTAACGACGTCGAGCAACACGACCGTCAATTGCTACCCTGGCCGCACAATACACGGTCTCAGCTCCCGCGCCAGCGCTTCACACGTGCGCTCTTCGGTTGTCCTGCAAGACATCACATCGCGCCAAAACGCTAGTTCGTCTGCGTCGCCGAAGCCGTCGCTGTGGAGCTCCAGCCGCCTAAACGCGAGCGCGTCGATCAGCGGGACGTCGTGATCACGAGCAGTTCCCAGGAGCGTGAGCAGCACGCGGCGCCAGAACGACGGGATTTCCGTGAGACCAAATCCGTCACAGGCATGCAGCGTAGTGAGAATATCGCCCGCGAGGCGCACGCACGCGCCGTTGGCGTCGATGGGCGAGAGCACGAGCGCTGGGACCCTCAGGGCATCGAGCGCACGAACACCATCCAATCCGCAGGCCACAACGCCAACCGCGTGGTCGCGTAAGAGCTCCCACGCCCGCGCATCTGAGAGCTTCATGGTTGAGGCGGAAGTGGCAGCGGAGAGAACACGCGGGGCGAGGAGAAAGCGGAGAAAGGATCTCGATGACCGATGTTGAAGTGATTGGCGCCAGTCACAGAAGCGGGGTTCTGACTATGTCGCTATATCGAGGGAGTGTCACTAAAACGCGGAAAGCCAGACAACGGCTTGACGATGAGGAGCTCCGAGATATTTTACATCCACGGCCGCTTCTTCCCTCGCCATTCTCTCACTAACCGCCTCTCGCTCTCGTACGATGGCGCGGTTCTTCTCGTCGGCGATCGCCGCCGGCAGCGCACTGCTCCTGCTCCTGGCGTCGCCCTCCGTGGCGGCTGCGGCCGCGAATGCCACGGACGCCGGCAACGTCCAAGCGAACGCCAACGCCACGAGCGCGGCCGTCGACGGCGTCGTCATTGTGCGCGGCAACAAGCTCTACAACGCCAAGACCGGCGCGCGCTTCTTCATCAAGGGCGTGCGTATGATACGCTACCACTGTCTGCGCTATGGAACACTAATGATCGTCTGATGCAGATGACGTACGAGTACGCTGTCGACGACGAGCACTACACCAAGTACTCCAAGGCCGTGATCGCCGAGCACCTCGCGGACCTCGACATGAACACGCTGCGCTTGTACGACATAAACCCCGATCTGTCGTACACCAAGTTTATGAACGACATCGCCGCGCGTGGCGTCTACGTTATCGTAGGTGGCACGCCCGACAACAGCGACTACTGGGGCAAGTACCGCTACGCGACGCTCAAGAAAGGCACGGGGCCGGACGAAGGCGAGACGTGCTACTCGCCTGTGCTACTCGAGTTTGGCAAGAAAGTCGCCAAGAACTTTGCGCAGTTTGACAACACGCTTGCGATCCTGATCGGCAATGAAGTCATGCAAAAGGACCTCACGGCCGGCGCC
>JAADWR010000444.1:0-10482 GCA_023336345.1 Pythium inflatum | reverse complement strand
ATAATATAAATAATTATATCAAATATATTAATAACTAAAAACCGTATAATTATATATATATATACGTTAAATGAATTTTATAAAATAAATAATACTTAATTAAATTAAATATTATTTATTTATTATAAAATTATTTGTTTATTAGTCCCATTCTAAAGCATCACTGCACCAAATATAAATGTAACCTATAATTAATTCAATTAAAAATTCAATCATAGTCCAAAAACCTAATGAGAAATTAGAACTTAAAGTTAATACCCAAGGAAAAACAAACACTGCTTCTAAATCAAATATAATAAATAAAATAGCTACTAAATAAAATTTTACATCAAAAACCTTTCTAGCATCATCATAAGGATTAAATCCACATTCATAAGCTGTTAATTTTTCTAAATCATCTTTTTGTTTTATTAATAAAAAAGATAAATTAAATATTAAAATAGATAGAAATAAACTGAATAATAAAAATATAAATATTTTTGAATAATTTAATAACATAATCTTTTATAGAATATTTTTTATAAAACGGAAAAAACGGGACTCGAACCCGCGACCAATAGCGTGACAAGCTACTACTCTAACCAACTGAGCTACTTTTCCCTTTATAAAAAATTTAGTGTAAGTTTAACGCGTCGTTAATATATATACAAGTTAAAATAGTAAATACATATGCTTGAATAAAAGCAACAGCTAATTCTAAACCTGTTAATATTATTAATAAAATTAAAGGAACGACATGCGCTATAAATAATAAGCTATTTACATTTAACATAGACCAAGCAAAACCAGCAATTACTTTTAATAATGTATGTCCAGCCATCATATTAACGAATAATCGCACTGGTAAACTTATTACACGAGATAAATATGAAATTAATTCAATAGGAACTAAAATTGGTACTAAAAAAATATTTGCACCACTAGGTAATAATAAATTTAAAAAATTTAATTTATGTTTTCTAATACCTATTAAATTAAAACCAATATAAATGGTAAATGCTAAAGTCAATGTAATAATTAAATGACTTGTTAATGTAGAACTATATGGTACCATTCCTACTAAATTACATAATAATATGAAAAAGAAAACAACAAACATTAAAGGAATAAAATGTTTACCGTCTTTACCAATATTACCATAAGCTAATTCAGTGGTAGTATTAAAAATTATTTCAAAAATTTGTTGAAATCTTGTTGGGATAAATTTATTTTTTACGAAAAAATAAATAGATACAAATATTAAACCTATTACTAAAAATAAAGTAGAATTAGTAAATACAAAAGGAATTTTAAATATAGGTAAAATTTCAAATTGTTCTAAAGGGCTAAAAAAAGTCATATAATTAATTTCCACCCCACCAATATACAGCTACAAATAAAAATAACCAAACAACATCTACGAAATGCCAGTACCAAGCAGCAGCTTCGAAACCAAAATGGTGTTGTTTTGTAAAATGGTGGTTTATTAATCTTAAAGTTGTTACTATAATAAATATAGTACCTATAATAACGTGTAAACCGTGAAATCCTGTTAATAAAAAGAAAGTTGTACCATAAATACTATCTGAAATAGAAAAAGTACTTTCTACATATTCTAAACCTTGAATAAATGTAAAGAAAACTGCTAAAGAAATTGTTAATATTAAACTTAAAATAGCATTTTTTCTGTCACCATAAATTATTGCATGGTGAGCCCATGTAATAGTAGCACCAGATGTTAATAAAATAATAGTATTTAATAAAGGAACACCCCAAGCATTAATAGTTTCAATACCTAAAGGGGGCCATAATGAACCAATTTCAGGTACAGGAGCTAAAGCTGAATGGAAGAAAGCCCAAAAAAAGCTTATAAAGAATAATAATTCACTAAAAATGAATAATAACATACCATTTCTTAAACCTAATTGTACTTGTTTAGTATGTTGACCTTCATAAACAGCTTCTCTTACAATATCTCTTAACCAAGTATACATTGTAAAGATAATCATGAAAAAACCAGTAAAAGCTAATATTAAACTACCAGTATAATTATGAAAATACATAGCCATACCAAAAGTAAAGAAAAACATACCAAATGATATTACAAATGGCCTTGGACTTGGATCTACTAAATGATATGGGTGTTTATGGATATTTTTAGTATTTTTTGTAATTTCTTTAAAAAATTCTAAATCTCTGTTATATGGTGCTAAATTACCGTTAACATTAGTTATTTTTTCAATTTTTAAATTTTTTTTATTTATATAATAATAAGTTTTCATATAAAAATAGTTAAATTTATAAATAAAATAAAAATGAATTATATTTTATTTATTTGACAATTCATTATTTAATCATAAATAATTTTTAGTTAAAAGTGTAAATTATATTTTAATTTTTTAATATCTCTATAATATTCTTTTTTAAAATTAATTGTTTTACTTTTATTTTTTGATGTTTGAATTATTTCATTCACAATATTTTCTAAATTTGAATTTGAAAATAACCAATTAATTGAAGTTTTAATTTGTTTATCTTCATTTAAAAACATTAAAAAATATAAATCTTTTTTTTTTTTTTTACCTTTTTTTTTATTTGGTAAACTTATTGTTTTTAATTTAGGTACTAAATTATTTATACATTTTAATAAAACAAAACTAGGTTTTTGTTTTGTTATTTTTTTTAAATTAATTAAAATGTTTTTAAATATATTTTCTGATTTTGTTTTTTTACCTTTTTTAAGTAATACATTTATAAATAATTTTTTTATTTTATACTCTTCGTATTTTAGTTCCATATTTCGATCTAGATGTTGTTCGTTTTAAAATTCCTAATAAATCATATTTTCCACGAACTAAATGATATTTAACACCAGGCAAATCCTGAACCCTTCCACCTCTAACTAAGACAATTGAATGTTCTTGTAAAGTATGTCCTATACCTGGAATATAAGTAATAACTGTATATTTACTAGTTAATCTTACTTTAGCTACTTTACGTAAAGCTGAGTTAGGTTTTTTAGGTGTTTTAGTATACACTTTTAAACAAATACCTTTTCTTTGTGGACAACTTTTTAAAGCAGGACTTTTATTTCTTTTTTTTTTTCTTAATCTTTTTTGTTTTTGTAAAAATAACTGATTAATTGTTGACATAATTTAAATAAAATAATTTTAATTTTGAATAATAACGGACTCGAACCGCTAACATTTTCGGTGTAAACGAAATACTCTACCAATTGAGCTAATTATTCATTGGGCCTAAGTAGATTTGAACTACTGACTTTACACTTATCAGGCGTATACTCTAACCAACTGAGTTATAGGCCCTTTTGAAGTAAAAGGATTCGAACCTTTGATTATCCGCACCAAAAACGGAGGCCTTACCACTTGGCTATACTTCAAAAACCGATTAAATATGCTTAGAAAGATTCGAACTTTCATTTTATAGATCCGCAATCTAACGCTTTATCCATTAAGCTATAAGCATATTTTTTTTATTACTTTTAATAATTTTTATATTAATTAAAAATTCTTTTGATAATGTTTTTTTTAAAATTATTAAAAAATTGAATAATTGAAATATATTTATAAAATTTATATCAATTTTTTGAACATAATTTTTATATATAAAATGCTCACGTGATTTTTTATTAACATGTGGTGCTTTTAATAAAGTAAAAATTTTATTTTTATTTTTAACTTTAAAAACACCTTTTATATTTAAATCTTTAAATTTATAAAATTTTTTTATTTTTAATAAGTTTTTTTTTAATTGATTTATTTTTTTTACTGATTTTAAGTTTATACGTAAAATATACATAGATTTATTTAAATGTCTGGAGGCGGATTTGAACCACCGACACAAAGATTTTCAGTCTTTTACTCTAACCAACTGAGCTATCCAGACTTTAATATTATATTAATAAATATAAATAAATTTTATTTAAATTTACTAATATAATATTAGGAAATAAGAAAAGAAATACAATAATTTGTGTATTAATTGATAAAATAATACTTTGAATTTTACCTACTTTATTTAAGAATTTTTTTTTTGAAACTTTTTCAAAATAAACAATTTTTATTATTTTTAAATAATAAAAAGAACTTATTATACTTATAATTACAGCAAAAAACACTAAGCTAAAATAACCATTTTTTATACCTGAAAAAAATATAAAAAGTTTTGAAAAAAATCCTGCTAATGGTGGTATACCTGCTAATGAAAATACATTTAATATTATTATAACAGAAATCAAATTATTAATATTATATAAACCTGATAAATCAGTTAAATATTTTATTGGTTTATGGTTTATATTAATTGAAATGTAAGAAGTCCATAAATTTACACTCATTATAATATAAATAATGATATATAATAAAATATAAGGTACATTATTTAATAAATTTGATGTAAATCCTATAAGGATAAAACCTACATGACTTATTGAACTATAAGCTAATAATCTTTTTATTTTTTTTTGTTGTAAAGCAGATAAAGAACCAATTAACATCGATAATATAGCTGTTATATAAAAAAAAATTTCAAAAAAAAATGAAATATGATAAAATACATCAAAAAAAAAGCGAATTAAAAGACCTATAAAAGCTATTTTAGGTACAATAGCAAAAAAAGCTGTTATATTATTAGGTGCACCTTCATAAACATCAGGTAACCAAAAATGAAAAGGTGCTACACCTATTTTAAATAATAAACCAATAATAATAAAAACAAATCCATATACTATACCAATTAATAAATCAGTATTTTCTAAATAATTTATATTAGATAATATTAAAAAAATATTACTAAAATTTAAAGAACCTAATATTACATATAAAATAGATGAACCAAATAATACAAAACCTGAAGCAATAGATCCTAAAATAAAATATTTTAAAGCAGCTTCTACTGATAAAATAGATTTTCTTTGAGAAGCTGTTAAAATATAAAAGCTTAAACTTTGTAATTCAATAGCTAAATATAAGGTTATAAAATGATTTGATGATATTAAAATCATTAATCCTAATAAAGAAATTAATAATAAAATAGTAATTTCATATGAATTAATTTTTTGTTGAATTAAATATTTTTGTTGAATTAAAAAACAAATAATTGAAGTTAATATTAAAATTATTTTTATGAATTGAGTGAAATTATTAATAATTAAAACACCATTCATAACTGTTGTTGAAAAGTTTTCTATATTATAAGTTAATATTAAAATTATTAATAATAAATATATTATTATAGTATTTAAATTTTTAATAATCAAAATTTTTTCATTATTTTGACTTTTTTTATAAAATACTCCAAATAATAATAAAATTAATAAAATAGTAGTTAAAAAGAACTCCGGAATTAAAAGTTCAAAATTATTATTAAAAATTTCTTGTAAAATCATACTTTTATAAAAAATAAATAAATATTATAAAAAATACTTATTTACTATATATGCTATATTTTGGTAAATAAATTATAAAATATTATAAATTAATATTTTTATTCTTAAAATTCTTTAAAATATAAATGTCATTAAAAAAAATAAAAAACTTTTCAATAAATTTTGGTCCACAACACCCTGCTGCACACGGTGTTTTACGATTAATTTTAGAGTTAAATGGTGAGGTAGTTAAAAAAGCCGATCCACATATAGGTTTATTACATAGAGGTACTGAAAAATTAATAGAATATAAAAATTATTTACAAGCTTTACCATATTTTGATAGATTAGATTATGTATCAATGATGTGTCAAGAACATGCTTATGTTTTAGCTGTAGAAAAATTATTAAATTGTGATATTCCCCTAAGAGCACAATATATTAGAGTACTTTTTTCTGAAATAACAAGATTATTAAATCATATATTAGCCATTGTTTGTCATGCATTAGATGTAGGTGCTATGACACCTTTTTTTTGGGGTTTCGAAGAAAGAGAAAAATTAATGGAATTTTACGAAAGAGTTTCAGGTGCTAGAATGCATTCAAGTTATTTTAGACCTGGAGGTGTTAGTCAAGATTTACCAATGGGTTTATTAAATGATATACATATCTTTTGTAGTCAATTTAATACAAGATTAGATGAATTTGAAGAAATGTTAACTAACAATCGAATATGGAAACAAAGATTAGTTAATATTGGTGTTGTAAATGCAAAAGACGCTTTAGATTGGGGTTTTAGTGGGGTTATGTTGAGAGGTTCAGGTATTTCTTGGGATTTAAGAAAAACACAACCATATGAAGTTTATGATAAAATGGATTTTGATGTTCCTGTAGGTACTAATGGTGATTGTTACGATCGTTATTTAATTAGAATTGAAGAAATGAGACAATCTATTAGAATAATTTTACAAGTTTTAAATGAAATTCCAGAAGGTCCTATAAAATTAGATGATAAAAAAATAACAAATCCTAATAGAATTCAATTAAAAAATTCAATGGAATCATTAATTCATCATTTTAAATATTATTCTGAAAATATAACAGTTAATAGTGGCGAAACTTATACAGTTATTGAAGCTCCTAAAGGTGAATATGGTGTTTTTTTAGTTTCAGACGGTACCAATAAACCTTACAGATGTAAAATAAAATCACCAGGATTTGCACATTTACAAGCTTTAGATTTTATGGCTAAAGGTCATATGATTGCTGATGTAGTTACTATTATAGGTACACAAGATATTGTTTTTGGTGAAGTAGATAGATAAATAATAATAATAAATGAAAAATAATCTTTTTAAAAAATATAAAATAAATCAATTACAAAATATTAAACAAAATTATAAATACATATATGTATTTCGATACAATGATCTTACAATTAATGAAGTAATATCAATTAAAAAAAAATTAAAGAATTTAAATTATAAATCTTTAATTTTAAAACAAAACATTACTAATAATTTTTTTATTGATTTAAAAGGACAAGGTTCTTTATTAATAATTTATGGTAATGAATATTTAGATTTAAGTAAAAATTTAAATAATTTTAAAAAAATAGAACTTATTTTTTTAATTTTAGAAAAAAATGTATATTCAAATTTAAAATTAAAACAAATAATGGTTGATTCTAATTCATATTTAAATATTACATTAATAAGACCTTTTTTAAATTTTTTACATTATTTAAGAAAAATATAAAAAGGCGAATATAACTTAAAGGTAGAGTATCAGATTGTGGGTCTGAACGTTATGGGTTCAAATCCCATTATTCGCCTTATTCTTAACAATTTTATGTCTACTCAATTTATGTTAATAATTTTACTTATTTTACCAATAATAGCAACAATAGTGTTGTTCTTTTTAAAAAATGAAAAAATAATAAAAAATTTTAGTATGTTTATGTCTTTTTTCATTTTTGTAGTATCTTTACCTTTATGGATATTATTTGATAAATCAACATCTAATTTTCAATTTTTAGTAAAAATAGATTGGATAAATCAATTTAATATGCATTTTTATTTAGGTATAGATGGTATTTCACTTTTTTTCATTATATTAACTACATTTTTAATACCAATATGTATGCTAATAAGTTATGAAGTAATTACAAAAAATGTTAAAGAATATTTTATTTTATTCTTTATATTAGAATTTTGTTTAATTATTTCATTTAGTGTATTAGATTTATTTGTTTTCTATATATTCTTTGAAAGTGTATTAATACCTATGTTTTTAATTATAGGTATTTGGGGTTCAAGAGAAAGAAAAATTAAAGCTTCGTATTTATTTTTTATGTATACATTAGCAGGCTCTCTTTTTATGTTTATTGCTATTATTCATTTATTTTTAACAGTAGGTACTACTGATTATCAAATTTTATATTATAGCAATTTAAATTTTTCTTATGAAAAATTATATTGGTTAGCTTTTTTCTTATCTTTTGCGGTTAAGGTGCCAATGTTACCATTTCACGTTTGGTTACCTGAAGCGCATGTTGAAGCTCCTACTGCAGGTTCTGTTTTATTAGCAGGTATTTTATTAAAATTAGGTTCTTACGGTATGGTTCGTTTTTTAATACCTTTATTTCCTAAAGCAAGTATTTATTTTACTCCTTATGTATTAGTTTTATGTTTAATATCAATAACTTATGCCTCTTTAACTGCAATAAGACAAACTGATTTAAAACGTATTATAGCTTATGCATCAGTAGCTCATATGAATTTTATTGTTTTAGGTATATTTTCATTAACAATACAAGGGTTAGAAGGTAGTATAATTCAAATGATAAGTCACGGACTAGTTTCAAGTGGTTTATTCTTTTCAATTGGTTGTTTATATGATAGATATCATACCCGTTTTATAAATTATTATGGTGGTTTAGCACATACAATGCCTTTATTTTGTATTGCTTTATTTATTTATATTTTAGCAAATATGTCAATACCAGGTTCAAGTAGCTTTGTAGGTGAATTATTAATATTAACAGGTGTTTTTGAAGATAATACTACTACAGCTATTTTCGCTACTATTGGTATGTTTTTAGGTGGTGTTTATTCATTATTATTTTATAATAGAATTTGTTATGGTAACATTCAAAATATGTACTTAAAAGTATATTATGATTTAACATATCGTGAATTTTTAATACATTTAATTTTAATAGTAAACATTTTTCTTTTAGGTTTATATCCTAAAATATTTGAAAGCTGTATGCATGAAAGTGTTTCTAAAATACTAGTTCATATAGATTTTTCATATTTTTTTTAAAAAATAATAATTTTTTTAAATTATTATTTTTTAGCCCTTTTAGTCTAGTGGTTAGGACATTGCCTTTTCACGGCAAAAACACGAGTTCAATTCTCGTAAAGGGTAAATATGATAATTTAATAACCATTTAATGGCTATTGAATTATCATATATTCTAGAATCAAATATTAAAAAATACAAAGATGAAAAAAGTTTACAAGAAACAGGTATCGTTTTATCAATGAGTGATGGTATTGCTAGATGTTACGGTTTAACAAAAATTCAAGCTGGAGAAATGGTTGAATTTAATAACGGTGATATTAAAGGTATGGCATTAAACTTAGAACCTGATGTTGTTGGTGTGGTTGTTTTCTCTAATGATAGAGATATTCAAGAAGGTAACTTCGTTAGAAGAACAGGTTCAATTGTTAGTGTTCCTGTAGGTTCAGAAGTATTAGGACGTGTAGTAGATGCTTTAGGTCAACCTATTGATGGTAAAGGTCAAATTAATACTAAATTATCTAGTAGAGTAGAAATTAAAGCTCCAGGTATTATGCCTAGACAAAGTGTTAATGAACCAGTACAAACAGGTTTAAAAGCTGTAGATAGTTTAATTCCTATAGGTAGAGGTCAAAGGGAATTAATTATTGGTGATAGACAAACAGGTAAAACTTCTATTGCTATTGATACAATTATTAATCAAAGAGAACCTCATTTAAGAAAAGACGCTGATAATCAATTATATTGTATTTATGTAGGTGTTGGTCAAAAAAGATCTACTATTGCAGAATTAACAAAAACTTTAGAAGAAAAAAACGCTATGTTCTTCTCAATTATTGTAGCAGCTACTGCTTCTGATTCAGCTCCATTACAATTTTTAGCTCCATATACAGGTTGTGCTTTAGGTGAATTCTTTAGAGATAACGGTAAACATGCTGTTATTTTTTATGATGATTTATCAAAACAAGCTGTTGCTTATAGACAAATGTCTTTATTATTAAGAAGACCTCCAGGTAGAGAAGCTTATCCTGGTGATGTATTTTATTTACACTCTAGATTATTAGAAAGAGCTGCTAAAATGAATAAAAAAATTGGTGGTGGTTCATTAACAGCTTTACCTGTTATTGAAACACAAGCTGGTGACGTTTCTGCTTATATTCCTACAAATGTAATTTCTATTACAGATGGTCAAATTTTCTTAGAAACTGAATTATTTAACCAAGGTCAAAGACCTGCTATTAGTGTTGGTTTATCAGTAAGCCGTGTTGGTTCTTCTGCTCAAATTAAAGCTATGAAACAAATTGCTGGTACAATGAAATTAGAATTAGCACAATTTAGAGAAGTACAAGCTTTTGCTCAATTCGGTTCTGATTTAGATGCTACAACACAACAACAATTACATAGAGGTGTTAGATTAACTGAAATGTTAAAACAAGGTTTAAATGTTCCTTTAGCTGTTGAAGATCAAGTTGTTATAATTTTCTTAGGAGTAAAAGGTTTCTTAGATAAAATTGCTGTAGATAAAATTTCTGCTTTTGAAACTTCTTGGTTAAATTTTATTAAAAATAATCATTCTGAAATTTTAAGTGAAATTTTAACTAAAAAAGAAATCTCTAAAGAATTAGATCAAAAATTAAGAACTTTAGCTGATAATTTTACTAAAAATTTTTTAAACAAATAATTTTATAATAAATAAATAATATTTAATTTAATTAAGTATTATTTATTTTATAAAATTCATTTAACGTATATATATATATAATTATACGGTTTTTAGTTATTAATATATTTGATATAATTATTTATATTAT
>JAADWR010000443.1:0-10482 GCA_023336345.1 Pythium inflatum | reverse complement strand
TAGTGCATACGGCAGTACAACGGATTCGCAAGCACGCGCTGCGACAACGTGACGAACAAAAGTTCCTGCCAGGTCTTGAACTTGGCGAGAGACGAGGCGTTACCCGTGAAGATGTGCTCGCGCATACCAATGATTTGCACAGGCTTACGCGACGGGTGCATATCGGCCGTGAGAAGAAGCTGGGGCATCTTCAAGCATTCCTCGAAGTAGTGTTCCTGGTTCATATCGATCGTCTGGACAAACTCGCCACGGGTAAACTGGAGAGCATTGTTCTGGTTCTCCGGCTTGCCCTCACCCAAGATAGGATCACCAGGAAGTTGGTAGCGGTACACCTCCACAATCTCGCCATTCTCACTCTTGATGAGCACCGTGTCGAAAATCGTGCTGCCGTCCTGCCCCGGCATGGAATCGACGTAAGCGACACGCAAGTTCGGGTACTCGTTGAGCAAATAGTCGATGTCATCGGCCTGGGGCTTGTTCTCGCGACGATGTTTGCCGTAGACTTGACAAGCGCAAATGTACGAAAACTTGAGTCGCACCATATCCTGGAGTTGGCGTTGCTTCTGTTCCGCCGATTTGCCGGGGTTCGAGCCAATCTCCAACCAATGAAGAATCTTGATAGCATCCTCGTACATCATCATACCTTGGACCGTACGGGCAAGCGTCTGGCCACGCGCCGACGCCCACAAACGAATCTCCTGCGGGTGCTTCGCCTGCGCCTCCTCAGCACTGCTCACATCAATGCGCTCCAAAAAGTTCTCCCACTCTTCCGGGTGAATCTTGCTCAGATACTTCAAAATCGTCAAGTTCTTGCCATCTTCTTCGACCTTCTGGAAAATCGGGTGGTTCACAAGCGGGTTGTTCAACTCTTCAATCGAGAACAGCACAGTCTCCGCGTAGAACGGCGTAACGACCGAGAACGACCGCATTTCCTTGATCGCACGAAGCTGGGGAATGTCCATCACAAGCGACTTCATAAAGAAACCCAAGCGACGTTCGGCTTCGCCACATCGAGGCATCGCTTCCGAGCGCTCAAGCGACAAAAGCAAGCACGCACGCGTAGCCGCACCCATCGCCGTGTCGCTGAAGAACAGGTTCACGAGGCCACGAGTAGCATACAAGTAACCATTCGCTGGCGAGCAGAACTTGGTGTTCGCAAACTTGCGCTGCAACGCCGGATCCGCGCAGAAAGCTTGGAGTGTCGCAAGGAAGACATCCATCTTCGTCACGAAGTTACGAATCACGCCAAGGTTGTGCACCTTGACCGACTGGATGTGCTGCGATGGAACATCCGGGTCTTCCAAATCCAAAACAGCCTCGAGCAACTCAAGGGCGGCCATGCGGAGACGGGGGAGCTCGCTGACATTGAACGACCGCATGAAACCACCCGAGCTGGCAATGTCTTCAATCATGCGGAAGCCGTCGAGCACATCGGCATCGTCGTTTCCAAACAGCGCGCTCAAGACGAACGAACCGGCCGTGTAGAAACTGCGAATCGCCGACAAGCAGTCGCTCTCAACAAGGCTAACGCGCAACTGCGACTCACCCTTGCCTTCCTTCGACGTACGAAGCGCCAACTCTAGGGCTTCACCAAGCTTGCCAGCCGACAAGAAGACAGGTTCAAAGACTTCACCATTGCTTCGAATGTCGTACTGGAGGATCGCAGCCTCCTTGTCATCCAAGAGATCCGACTCGCGGAATGAGTTGACGATTTCGTTCCACACTACGACGAAACGAAGCATCATTTGCGACTCGTACGCGGCAGCGATGGCACTGGCACGCGAGTTGTCCGAGCCGTTCGCGGCAGCATCCGTCGAGCGGGCGAGGCTCGTCACGATCTTCTGGTCAAACAACTGCGGGGCCACGCGGAACGCCTTAGTCATTTCCTTGACACCGCGGATCTCGCCCGTCTTCATGAGCATGCCCATGAAAGCACCCGTGAGCGCCTGGAAGATCGTAAAGTAGATCTGCGTGTCGTAGTTGAAGATGAACACGACGGGCAGCCAGAGCGAGAGGATGACACCAATGTTGTGGAACGAGACGACCGCGCCACCTTGGTAACTGCCGCTCAAATCCATTTGGTAGATGGCGATCGACGGAAGCATGAGCGGGCGGACCAAAATGAAGTATGACACGATGGCCTTGAGCGCCCACAACACGAGCCAGAAGAAAATGTACTTGATCTGGTACGAGAACGGCGGCGCAATATTGCGACCGACGTACGAGCTCGCGCCTTCACGGACAAACTTGGCGGCAAACGTGCCCGAGATGAGCTGCGGCGAGAACGCTTGGACAAGGAGCACGAGGAGTCCCGGGAGCACAAAGGCGCCAGCCAAGAGCACAAACTTGTCGAGCAGCGCGGTGTCGCGGTTCTCGTTGTACGCCACAAACATCATGATCCCAAAGAGCGCGGCAAACCCGCCGTTCCAGAGGAGACGGAGCGTGAGCGCCATGCCGTACGTAAACGAGCGCGACGACGACGCCTTGGCTTCCTTCGCAGTCAAGAGGTGCCACCCGTGCGCGACTTCCAAGACGCACTTGCAAAAGCCGAGCGACGCGAGCGAAAAGACAATCGACACGAGCGAGAGCTTGAGGTCGCGCTTCTTGAACGGAAAGACTGTGTCGCCAAGCGCGCCAAACTGGCTAAAGCCCGTCTTGCCGCCATCAGGCGACACGGCGACGCAGAACGCGAGCACAATCAACGCGATGAGAAACATCAAGTTGAACTGGAAAATGCGGTAGTAGTTGAGCACGAGCGTAAAGATACTGCGGTGCTCATAGTACGTCTTGCCGTGCGTCTTCGTGAGCACTTCGCCAACCGTGTCAACCGGCACCGTGAGACAGTACGCCTTCCAAAAGTACTCGTTAATGTCGTCATAGTTGCGGATCTGGATATGCTCGAGCGGCTTGTTGATCTTGTTGCGGCGCTTCATGTTGGACGCTTCTTTCCAGATCGGCCGCACGACCGCCGTCAAGAACCAGCCTTCGACGCGGCCGTCGTGGGCTTGCGGGTCTTGGTTCACCATCGTCATCATCTGGTGAAACAAGTAGCAAATGCACTCGGGCATGTGGCGCACATTCCCGGCTTCGCCCCAAATGAGAAAGTAGAGCATAATGTCCATATGGAGCTGGTGCTTGAGCTTTCCGTCGGGCTTGGCGTTGAAAAACATGGGCGTCGTGCCGAGAAACTTGGCCCACTCGCGATAGTTCGACATGAGCTTCTTGTGGAGCTCGATAATGTGGTGGTCCGGCGCGTCCGTGGGCTTGCACCGCGCCTTGCCGTTCGCCAACAACAACAGCACGTGCTCGCGTTGGTTCGCGACCGAGCCGTCTTGGAACCCAAACTTGCGCTTGAGCGTGTCGCAGCAAAAGTCGATCGAGAGCTCGTCGTCGTCGAGCCCGTACGCGCCGGCCGACGTCGGCGCCGTGCTCCCGGCGCTCATGATCGCGACGCCGCCGCTCTTGACGCTGTACTTGCTGCCGGCCAACACGGCCGACGGATTGCTCCCAACATCCAACTCGGTGAGACGCGCGCTAAACGACTCGCTGCGCTCCGACTTGTTGCGCCGCCGGTCGGCTTCGAGCTCAAAGTAGTTGGAGCTCGCGCGGCGCCGCCCGCTCGGCTCGCGGTCGCGCATCGAGTCCATAATGGCCGTGGCCAACAAAACGGGGGCGTGCTTCGCTTGGTTTTGTTGGAAAGAATAGCGTTGGTCCCGCAGGCGGGAAAGAGAGTGCCTCGGTGTTGGCGACCTGCTCTGTTGTTGTTGTTGTGAACGCAGGCGACCGGTTCGACGACTTGGCGACTCGACGCTCCGATTCCCAACGTTTGCTCGCACGCACGCAAACCGCTCTCTGTCGAAGGTGAAAAAAACTGGTTGAGAAAAACGACAGAGAGCGAAAGGAAAAAAACTGATGGGAACAACCAAACGGTATTGAGTCGGTTTTTAGAGGGGCTTCAGGGTGCAAAACCTCTATTTCGACCAATGAGAATGCAGTGACTTTCGTGTGTCACAACCCCTCACCCTGATTTGCCAGATTCCCACAAAGCGACGCAAAAACACAGTCATTTTCACAGTGCAAAAATCTGCCGGAATGTCGCACTGACTCATGGCCAGCTCCATCGGTGGATGCGAATGGGATAATATCCGGGACACGCCACAGCCGCGATCTTCCCCAGTGTACGGATGATCTCTGTGTTGCCATTCTAAACTGACTGACGACCGTCAACACAGAGAGCAACAATTCGCCACAAGGTTTTCCTCTTCATGAAGAGAGAGTCCAGATGATTCAGTCAGAATGCTGGCCATTTCAGTCGGTTCTTTGTTTTGTCTACACCATGGTCGAAGCACTAAGACAGGATATTTCCCACCATTTCCATATTGCAAATGCGATGCTCCATGATAAATCTAGTATCAAGCTGTTCACGATTACAGAGTTATTTCAATAATTCAGTATAGGAGCGAGCTTCAACGTCAATGAATAGTACTTTTGGAGCTATCAGCCAACTGCAGCAAATGGTGCTGTCGCTAATGACGGACGAATCGTCTCGAGAGGCGCCACAATAGATTCTCGATGGAATCCGCAAATTCCAGCACAGCCGCCACGGCTGCAAACGCCTCGAATCGATTCAACTCCATTGAACCACTGTTGCGATTGGGATGCGTTCGTTCGGCGTTTCGCGATGACTTGAGACTCGAGCTTCGCCGCCTCGTTGGTGATGTGGGCGAGAAGGCACCGTGCACTAAACGCTTACTAGTATGTTGACGCAGCAGCATCTGCATTTCCCGTCTCGCGCAGTCTCGGCCTTTTCTTGTGATTCGCAGATCACGGGCGAGCCTCGGTGCCTTGAGTGGAACCCTTTCTCGGCACTTCAATGTGTCGTGGATCTGCCTGGAGGAGCTCAATCCAACGGCAAGCATACAAGAGAAACCAGTGGTCCATACAGTGCGTAGTATGTGCACATCTTTCACTGACGTGGCAGTGTTTAACGACTTGCGTTTGTGATTCCCCAAGATCGCCACTGCCATCATGCGCATTGAGCGCCAGTGTGGAATTCGTGGCAGAACACGGCCACGAGAACGACGTGCTATTCGGACCGCGTATGGAGCGCAAACACGACACTGCGCTACCAATTCCCACATTGATTCTTGCTGGTCCGGCGTGCAGAGTTGACACTGGTTGTAGAGCTTATCGTCAAGCTCCTTCTCTCGATTGATGCCGTCCAATGGCGCCTCGCAGTCGAGGGAGCCGGAGCGCGAGCTGCTGCATCGTCGGCGCGCAGTTTGTCGACTTACACGTCCATTTGAGCAAGACTGCATTGTCAAGTCGAACGAGTGCGATCGGAGCAGAGCCCACACCGGCCGCAGGGGTAAGGTAGAGGCGCGTTACATTGGCGTCTTGAGTCTGACTACAGTTGAATGCTTCCGCAGACGTGAGCGCGAGTGCCGCGGCGTTTAGACTCCAGGCGGTTGGACGCCTACATACTGGTGGTGTGTGAACAGTGAGTTGAACTGTGACACGAGTCGACTCTGGCCAATTCGGTCGCGTGAAGCGACAGGACTGGAGTGATTCATTCCGACACATCCAGTATCCGACAGAAGACACGGAAAACGTTGGGGTCCAGTATATTGTACGAACGGCTGAGGAGCTGCTGGTATGTCTTCTTCCGAGTTGCTTTTGTGGTGATCCGCAAGACTGATCGGCTCAACTTTCGCGAAACACGAGCTCGATGTCTCACCTTCCACCGTCGGTCCTCAGGCGCACAATTCTCGTTACACTGGCATGCTGTCGTATACAAATATGCAATTCCGAAACTACAAAACGACCAATGCAATCGCAACAAGCAAGCTGAGGACCCATCCAGCGCTCGGTCTCATCGACGCACTTGACTTGACTGGGGCCGCCGTCGGGGCGGTCGTCGGGGCGTTGATGACGTCCCTGGACGCGACTTGGAGCGTGAGGTACTTCTCCGTCGCATCACCCAAGAGCGCGCGACGGCCCGACTTTGGTTTGCACGTGTCGAGAGCATCCTTGACCGTCTTCTTCTTGTTCTCGCCTTCGTACGCGTAGTTGCAATCGGGTAGCGAGTTCTCGAGGGCGTTAATGTCCACGACGACACACGACGACGAGCATGGCGCGAAGATTTTGACACCAAATGTCGAGACCGTGCCGTAGCTGTTGCAGTTGGAGCTCGAGGCCGCAGCAACAAAGAGCTCCAACATCTTGTCGATCTCGGTGGCCGTGCAGGCCGAAGAATCGACAGTCGTAGACGCGGGCGCTGGTGTCTCCGAATCCGACGCACCAGACGACATGCTCGAGTTGGGTTTCTCTTCAGGAGCCATCGTAGTCTGAATTGGATCCGGTGTCGAGTCAACGATCGGCGGCCTCGTCGACGGCGCAGTTGTCGACGCCCCCGACTCTCCTGATCCTGCTGGTGTGCGCGTCGACACGGTCGTGCCCGTGCACGTACTGATACCGTTGAGAATACGCGCGCGCTCGTTCTCCGTTCCAATGACACACGACGGGACTTTGGACGCGAGGTCCTTGAGCGTCGCGGTGCAGCTCGTCGCTGAGCACGGCCACGAGAACCACGTGCCTCCGCCGGTCGCATACGGGGAACATGCCGACGTCTGCGCCGCCGACTTCCACAGTGCAACGATTTGGTCCTGCTGGTCAGGTGTGCAGAGCTGGCACTGATTATAGAGCTGATCTTCGAGCAGCTTCTTGCGGTTGATGCCGTCCGAAGCCGTCTCACAGTCGGGGAGCTGAAGCGCGAGCTGCATCATCGTCGGCGTGCAGCTCGTTGTCCCACACGCCCATTTGATGGAAACCGAGTTATCGGCGCCTACGTTTGCGTACAGTGCACAACCCGCACGGGCCGCTGCGGCTTGATACAGTCCGAACGCGTCGGCATCTTGGGACTGACTGCACGTGTAGGCTTCGGCAGCGGTCAGCATGAGAGCCGAAGCAACGAAACTCCAAGCGTTGGGTCGCATCGTGCGGAGATGTGATAGGTGTGTGGCGGCAAATTGGATTGTGAGTCGGGCGAGTGTGGTAAAGGGATCCGTTGGATCGATCGCTGTACCCATGAATGCATCGGAGTGATGGTCTGCGCCTTGTCTGTCGTTCGAATGTGCTGTTGGAGTTTGAGGACTGGGTGCTTGCGTGACTGTTGCCGTTTCGACTCCGCAACTTGAGAAACTGTGTGCGACCGAGCCAGAGTCCGACCTTTCTGTGCCTCTGGCACAAACAGGACTTTGCTGAACGAAGCCAGCATTCGGTTCAAAGATACCCCGGCCAACTGCTCCATTGTTGAAGTTCCGAACTCCGCGAGAACCAACGCCTTTGGTCTGTGCGCTGGATTGCACGCACCATCTCCAGCCTCAAAGTCCACGAGCCACACTCGCACGCATGAAGAATCGCGACTCGTGACGACCAGCAACCAGTCAGCCGATTCGTGCCGTTTCTCGCGTAACAGAACAGTATTTGAAGAACCTCACAGCAAGATTGTCGAGCCCTCAAGCTTCTCATCGAAACCGACAAGAGCTCCCATTCACAGGTCTGTGGCTTGCCGACATTGTGCAGTGCCGATACACTCAGTCACTTGTGGGGGACAACCCAAGAGCAATGGCGGTTCTCTGTCACACCGAAGTTGCTGCCATGGGCACAGGAAATGACACGCTGCTCACGTTCTGAACCCAGTTGCAGATGGGAACTGGGTTCATAGGGGTTGAGTATGCACCACTCGCCAGTCACAAATACCGGTAACGTTCCCCACGACTGCATTGGCCGCTGAGTTTCACTGCTTCTGCTGGTTTCTCCACTGCCACTTTTCCGTATTGTTCCAACTACATGTAGTGAGTGAAGATGGCCATGCGGTCAATCGCGCTGGTTTCGCTCGTGACCGCAGTCACAGGCGCCACCGCCCAACTGTGCACGCCAGCGCAAGAAGACCAGATCGTTGCGCTGTGGAAGTCGGCGGCGCAGACGTCCGCGTGCTCCAAGTACGCGACCGCAGGCGGCACGTGATTCTCGTGGCCGTGCTCAGCGACGAGCTGCACCGCGACGCTCAAGGATCTCGCGTACAAAGTCCCGTCGTGTGTCATTGGAACGGAGAACGAACGAACGCGCATTCTCAATGGCATTAGCATTTGCACGGACACGACCGTGTCAACGCGCACGCCAACGCCAGCGTCGACGCCGTCGACACCATCATCGAGTTGACGCCGCCCCCAGCGAGCAGCCCTCCCCAAGCAAAGCCCAACGCGGGCTCGTCGTCGGGGACTCGTGTGCCGTCGAATGGAAGCCAGTACTCGGCGACCAACTGCACGGATCCCGAGATACAGACGATCGAGACGCTGTTTGCCAAGGCAATCGCGGGCGACTACTGCAAGCCCTACAGCATCGAGCTATCGCACAGCATCATGATCAACGCGCCGTGTACGTCGAGTTGTGCGATCTATGACATTGCGAATTTCGCGACGACGCTGCCCGATTGCTACTACCCATTGAATCGAGAAAACAAGCGGCAGGCGGCGAGCGAGAAGCACCTTGCGTGTACCCTCGCAATGCAGGCCGACAAAAACACGGACGAGAAGGTTGTAATCGAACCCAACAAGGCCTCGGCGACCGGACCCAACGATCACATGGTCGTCACACCAGTGGCATCGAGTGCGCCACCGTCGACGACGCCGTGGATCGCCAGTGCCGTGCTTGCACTGGTGCTGGTGACTTGGTAGCCTTTGCTGCATGAGAGTCGCATAGTAATGCACGTTGATGTTGTAAACACACCCAGAGCCACACGCGCGGGCAACTGCGCCTCTCCATTCGTTGAAAGGGCGTGGTGCGCACTCCGAGTCAGCCCGTCGCCACTTCTCGAAACGCGGCGTTTGGGGAACTAGACGGGCAGTCGTGGCGATGAATGCGAGATCCCTTCTGTTGTGAATGGCTCATTTCACATCGTGGTTGGTCGATTCAAGGGGGTTTGTGCCTGACGAATTGTTTATTGGTCAACGGATAGTAAGGTCGCCTGTGGAGGACAAACGCGCACTCGTGGATTCAAAAGTCCCAGCGATTTGGCGTCAGACTCGTGAGTCAGAGGGTGTTGACGTGGGCATAGAAACAGCAACTTGGTCACGCTTTGGAACCACTCGGACAAGATTTGGGTACATTTGGTTTGACAGTATGGTCCACTCACCAGTCGCTGGTGTAACGTGGCCTCATCTCTCTGCTTGTGCGGTTGGTCTCACTTTTCCAACAGCGCCAACGTCCCCAACAACTCACCATGCGCTCTACCACAAGGAACTCGCGGCCAAGGTCCCATCGTGCGTCATTGACACGAAGAACGAACGCACGCGCATTCTCAACGGCATCAGCGCGTGCGCTGACTCGCCGACCACGACGATGCCAGCGCCCAAGGCAACGCCGGCGCCAGCAACGTTCTCTACCACGAAATGCACGCAGCTGGAGATGGACCGGACGCAAGCGTTGTATGACGCCACGATCGAGACCTCTGCGAGTATGTGCAAAGACTATGGCGTCAAGACAGGCTTCAGTATCATCATCACGAATGCGCCGTGCCACTCGCCGTGTGGGATGGCCTTTCAACTCCCGTACATGTTCAAGTACATTCCCGACTGCTTTGACGCATTCCAGGGACAGAACAAGAAACAAGAGATCAAGAACCTCGTGGATCTGTGCGACGGCTCGCCTCAGAGCACGACGTTTTCCATGCGCTTCGACATGTCGCCAGGCGCCGGGACGGGCAAATCGAGCGCCAACGTTGGTCGTCGCACGTGGCTTGCCGCTGGGCTTGTCGCAGTCGCAGTGGCTGCGTGCGTCTGATGTTCGTGAATCAAAGTACAATCCATATATGTGCTTTGCATGGTCACGCTTTCTCTTTCATTTACTCGTGAAGCTATGGTTTTCCATAGGTTGGCTCGAAGGGTTCGTTTCCGTTGCGAGTGATTCCAAAGTGCATGTCTTTCACTAACACGACAGTCTCCGTCTTAGACCACCAATGCAATCGTCATGAGCATGGAGAACGCCCACATCGTGCTCGTCGTCACCGAAGCGCTCGACTTGGGAGACGTTGTCGGAGGCGTCGCGGTCTTGCCCGTGCACGAACTAATGCCGTTGATGATACGCGTGCGTTCGTTCTGCGTCCCAATGGCACACGACGGGACTTTGGCCGCGAGGTCCTTGAGCGTAGCCGTGCAGCTTGTCGCGGAGCACGGCCACGAGAACCACGTGCCGCCGCCAGTCGCATACGGGGAACACGCCGACGTCTGTGCCGCCGATTTCCACAGTGCGGTAATCTGGTCATACTGAGCAGGCGTGCACATCACTGAACCGTCAACGGCTGTCGACATGGGCGCTGGCGCTGGCGCCTCTGCATCGGATGCACTAGATGAAGTGCCTGAGTTTGGTTTCTCTTGCGGCGCGTTCGTTGTTTCCGGCGTCGACCCAATCGGAGTCTTGGTC
>JAADWR010000442.1:0-10489 GCA_023336345.1 Pythium inflatum | reverse complement strand
CGCGACTCGGAGTGCACGACGTACCAAGGGATCAACGGCGGCTTGAGCGCAATCTTCTTGGCGGCCGCGTTCGTCCGCATTGTTTACATTATCAGCGTCCGGATGTACGCGGATCTTCTCGTCGGTCGAAGCGCACGCGTCGAATCCTATCGCTGACCAAAGAGAGCGCAATTAGTCTCCACGCCTCCGTCCACTAATAGCCTCCAAACGACGAACGTACAAGGAGTATGTTGAGAGGATATGATTCAGCAGCGCGAAAGAAGCCTTGTCATACCGCAAAACGCGCATAATACAGTTCGTTTCACCATCAGGAGCAGTAGAAAATTGATCCACATCTGATCCTTTATATGTCCAGTAGCAAAAGGGAGATGTGCAAGGTACTGATCCATGTTCACAGTTGCGCAATTCGTGCATCAGCCAGAAATCACAACCCAGTCAGTTGAGTGTGGTGTAACTTTGGTCATGTCGCTCTGTCATTTCGCAATTTTGTCCTTGAGTCCAAGACCGATGTCCCAAGCCGCGTTCGCCAGACGCAAGCGCTCTCGTGCTCAACAGCGCACCGGCCCGCCTCCCCAGCGGAACACTATCGCGTGGAGAAAAGCCGATATTGTTCACGACCGTTCCGACTACATGTACTTTTGGTCATAATTTTAACATAATCCATTAGGTCGGCTTTGAGTGTCAGGCTGCCCACACTGAATGGTCGCACATCTTTTATAACTCAGCACCGCTCCTGATCGCGAAACGAACTGTTACATCTACCACAATTTAGCAGCCACCCGTCTAAATAGATATCTGGCTCAGCCAATCACCAGCAACATTGTCAAAACCAATACCTATCATATATTGGAGGTGTTATCAAAACACGGAGGGATAACCTAAGCGCAGAATGCCGGGCCCTCGGGCCGGCCCGCTTGAAGGAGTTCACAATGGTTTCCTTCGTGATCGTCTTCAACCCGTGCATCGAGCGATTGTACATGTCGAGACGTCGTTCTGGTGCAGTCTTCGGATGCCGCTTGCCGTTGTAGAGTGCTGTGTAGCGACTCTTGATAGACCGTTTGAATGGCGACATTACCCCAACGTCGAGAGGCTGGGCGATACCAGTCGCACCACCAGGCACATGCACGACCATCGTGCCCAAATCCGCAAACGCTCGCATGACCGACGCGCACTTGTGGACCTTCAAACTGTCCAAAATGATCACAGAGGGCTCAGTCACAACGTACTTCCAAACCTTGTCGACGTACTCGAGCATGACGCGCTCGTCAAACCAAGCGTTTTCCTGGACCGAGAACACCGCCTCGTCGTCATCGGCGAACGTAGACACCTCAGCGTAGACATCCGCGCCCTCGACACCCTTGTAGACGAAGTGAGGCGTAAACATGCGGCCATTGGCGCACACTGTGATAGCGAGTGTGCACCGATAGCTTTCGTTGCCCCCCGATGCCACAGGCACCATCGTCGCTCCCACGAACTCAAAAGTCTTGCCGTCCCCGACGTTGGCGTAGATCGCAGTTTGGTCCATGTTGAACAACGTACGAGGAACGCAGATGCGCTGGATAGGATGCAGTGCGATTGAGATCATCGCGTTGACGACGATCTGAACGAACGTGACCTGGAGGATCGCCAGATCCTTACGTGCCTTCCTTCCCGTGTGCGTGACTTGGCGGATCGTCAAGCGGTTGC
Organism: Pythium inflatum; assembly: GCA_023336345.1. Taxonomy (NCBI): domain Eukaryota; phylum Oomycota; class Peronosporomycetes; order Pythiales; family Pythiaceae; genus Pythium; species Pythium inflatum. Next base: position 8,803 of record JAADWR010000442.1, on the reverse strand, counting down.
GCCGCATGAATCGAGCGCACCATGCTTGCTCGGCGCCTTCGCTTGCGTCGGCAAGAAAGCCCGGCAGGAGCTCTTTCGCCTTGTCGATGATTGTGCCCATCGTCGCGACCTTCTCTTCACGACGCTCGTCCTTTACGTACGTTACAGCAGACCCTCAATGTCGCACGACTTGGATCGCCGGCCACCACCGCCTACGGTTTTCTTGGAAGTGCGAGATCTCGGGCCAGGATTCCCCAGCGACGCGGCCTTCCTTAGCTGAGCCTCATTGCGAAGCCATCCTTGCAACGTCCCGCGCTTCACTCCAGTCGCAGCAATCGCTTGGCGTGCCGAAGCGCCTTGTCGAGTCAGCGTGTGCACCGTGTCGATCGCCTCGATCTTCTCTTTGAGCGTGACGCGGACGCGCATTTGTGCTGGTGAATGAGAGGGCGAGAACAATGCGGACTGAGGGATTTGTGGCTGCTGTACGCGCGCCAACACACGTCGTTTTCCCGCTCACAGTTCAAATCATACAATGTACCCTATTACATTCATACTGAGAACCTACACCGTCTTCTGAGATTATGCTGTACTTCTTGTAGCCAATCAGATCACTCAAGATAAGTGAGTGAGGAAAGCAAAACCCCAATACAAACGGTTCGTTTGGGTGGCCGTTATTAGAGAGGTTTAGAAATCAAGTTTCTAAACCTCTCTATTATGCGCGTTTTGCGGTACTGGAGCGTACCGCAACAGAAGCATGCCATGTGGGACTTGCGTTACCAGCCACTGATTGGCCAAAATGCTGCTCGCAGGTCTGGGTTTGGAAACTCCCATTTGGGCTGATTCATGAGTACGACCCGACCCGGACCGACCTGCTCCTTCTTGAAGAAGCCGCATTTTCGACCATGACGCAGGGCGAGACGTTCGGCGCGGCGCTCGCCGTCGTGGCGTCCGTGGTCTCGAATCTCGGCGTTAATATCCAGAAATTCTCCCACGCGCGCGACGCGCAGCTCGCCGACGTCGACCAGAAGCCCTACATCCAGCGCCCGCTCTGGTGGCTCGGACTCACGCTCGAGATTCTCGGGAGCCTCGGCGACTTTACGGCTTTTGGCTTTGCGACGCAGTCGCTCGTCGCGGCGCTCGGCGGTGGCTCGACGCTCGTCGCGAATGTCGTCGCGGCGTACTTTCTCAACAAAGAGGCGCTCTATCTGGTGCGTGTGTCGTGGAATAGTGTGCTACTGGCGGAATACTCACTAGGTTGATGTTGGGGTAGACGGATCTTGGCGGCATTCTCTTTGTGATTGCGGGCGTCGTACTCGTCGCGTTCATCGCCGAGCCAAACACGCAGTACCCACTACCGGAACTCGAGCTGCGGTTCGTTCGGCAAGGTGCGTCGTGCTTGTAGGATCCTGATCCAGCTCGTTTCGCATACTGACACTGACACTGTCTTACTATGGTTTCCCGCAGAGTTTGTCGTCTACATTGTGATCCTGGGCGTGCTCATCGTCAGTATGCTCGCGACCATCAAAGGCTCAGTTGCGCACCGGCTCAAGAACCAAATGCAGTCGTCCAAGCGAAAGCAAAAGGCTGCGATGAAGCAGCTCGAGCAGCGCATTGAGCGGATCGAGAATCGCCTCGGCATTATGGAAGATCGGTACCATCACCACTTTCAACAATCCCAGCAAACCCACCCGACGACGTCGACTGGGTCACAGCTCTCAGGATCTACACGCAGCGACGGGACCGCGTCGCCCACAACGCCGCACAGTCGCGACAAGGCCCCAAATCATCCGATCGGCGAGCTGCTCGACGGCGTCACATCGCCCGCCCGCGTCCCGTACTACTACGCCATCTGCTCTGGTATGATCGGTTCGATGACTGTGCTGTTGGCCAAGTGCTCGGCTGAGATGATCCGGTTGTCGCTCCAAGGCCAAAACCAGTTCCACTATCCGCTCACGTACGTGTTCATCGGCGGTATGTTTGTGTTCATCGTGATCCAGACGCACTTCCTCAACATGGCCACGGCGCTCGGCGACATCATGACGGTCTTTCCGATCTTCCAAGCCTGTTGGATCTCGTTCAGCGTCATTGGCGGTGCCATATTCTACAACAATGAAGAGTCGTTCTCTCCGAGCAAGTGGGCCGGGTATCCGTTGGCGCTGCTCAGCATTGCGGTCGGCGTGTTGTTGCTCGTACAGCACACGTCGACGCCGACGTCCAGTGGCGCTGCTGCCAATCTAGCGACCAAGAAGATCAGCAAGACCAAGGAATATAGTCTGCTGGCAGACGACGACGCGCGGCTCATGTCGGATGCGTCGATGCGGTCGCCGCTACTGGAAGACAATGAAGACGTCGACGCTGGTGGGTACCTACACTTGGAAGCTTGAAAGAACAAAAAGGCATAAGCGGCCCGAAAAGAGAGTATAATGCGATTGGCATGGCGGCTACGAAAGCATAAAAGTCTATTGGAAGAAGAGGAATACAGAGGCAAAAAGGCGCTCGTACTGACCGCGTGTCTATTCGTCGTCGTCGTCATCGTCGACCACAATGTCTGGAAACTCATCGTCGTCGTCGTCGTCATTGTCGTTTGCCGTGGCCTTCGTGGGGACTGGCACAGAGGCCCCGCCTTCGTCGGTATTCTCCATGGCATTGTCGTCGTTCACTTCCTCCACCGCCGGACGCTCGTCTTCAAAGTCTTCTTCCTCTTCTTCCTCTTCTTCCTCTTCTGCTTGCTCCTGCTTCTCGGCTTCGGCCGCAGGGGCTTCCGCCATCGCGACATCATCCTCGTCCTCTAGTTCCTCCGTCTTTGCTCGCTTGGCGCTCGTCTCCGTAACTGACTCGGGCTGCGGTTCATCATCTTCTTGATCTTCTTGCTCGTCCCGATCCCAGTCCATACGCCCACGCACGGCAGCGCCGGCCGGTGCTATCGGCCCGCTGCGAGTCGACAGTCCAAAGACGCTGTTGGTCGACGCGGCCTTGGGCGCCGTGCGCTGCTGGATCGCACTATCAAAGTTGAGCGACAGCGGCGGCGCGCGAGGATGCACGAGCGCTTCGCTCGCACTGAGCGCCACGAGCGGCAGAAGTGACGCAGTCGATGACGACGACCAGTGGTCGACGCTCTTGATTACGTTGGTCGCGTGCGCGCTGTTGGCGTCGGCGGTGACGGCGTCGGTCAGCAGCAGCATCGCGATGCTATCGAGACCGTGACGCTGCGCCGACGGCGCACGACGCTTGACCTGTTGCTGCACAGCGAGCAGCGCCACGTCGCTCGCGAGCGACCGAGTGTCGGTCGGAAGCAAACTACCGTAGACCGCGACGCAGGTCGCAATGGCCGCGAGGGCGGCATTGACATTGTCCATGAGCACGCGCTGGTTGCGCGTCGAGAGGAACGACACGCTCGCGCCCGACGCGTCACCCGACAGCTGCGCGAGGTCGCCAATCTGGCGCTTGCGCTTCTTTCCCTTGCCGCTCTTGCCGTTGGTCGTCGGCTTGGCGTCGTCAGCGTCGCTCTTCTTGCTCTTGTCGTCTTCCAACAGATCCTGCTTGCACTGGGCAACGACGTGCTCCAGCAGCGGCTGGCCAATTTTCTCGAGCGTACTCGCGCCGAGCACGCGCACGCAGACGCCAACCGTCTCGTACAAGGCCGCATGAGTCTCACCATGGAAGTTCTCGGACGCGAGCACGAGGACCTTGGCGATCTTGCTCGCGTGGCGTAAGGCGCAGAGCCCCGCGCGCGCAACAACAGCGTTCAAACAGCGGAGACCGAGCGCGTGGAGCTGCGGCAACGCGCCGTAGACAACACTGAGCGGGAGCCGAAAGCCATCGTCCGAGATCGCGCTCTGCTTGCCGATTTCGTGAGCTCGGATCGTCACAATGCGCCGCGTAAGTGCAACCATTTCGGCAATCACGAGCTGCACTTCGCGCTCCGAGACCGCGCGGTTCTGCATGCTTTCTTCCAGCACGCGCGCCACAACGGTCAGTCGCTCCAGGAGCAATTGCATGCGCTCGTAGACAGCGCGCGCTTCGAGATCGGACGCACCACTGGATCCGCCGTTCTCGCGAAGCCAGACCTTCATGCCTGTTGGGAGCGTGGCAGTCGCCACGCGCTTGCCGGCGATCGGATCAACGAGCTGATGGGCCATTTCCAACGTCTTGTCGACGATCTGCTTCCACACGGCGTGCGACTTGTCTGAGGCGTTCGAGACGGTCGCGAGACACTGCACGGCAATCGACACGGCGTCGGCGTCACGCGCGATCGCGGGATTGTACAGCGCGAGCGCCGCGACTGCGGCTTCGAGCTTGTTCTGCGTGCTGCGCACGGCGCTCGGCGCGACGTCGAGGAGCTCCACAAACACGCCGACGACGCTGCGAAAGAGCGCAACATCATCTTCACTGAGCTCCTCATCCTTCGCGACGAGGTCTGCAAGGACGGCGGCATTCGCGGGCAAGAGCTTGGCGAGCCAGTCGTGCGCGCCGCGACGGACTTCGGGCGCGTACCCTTCAATGTGCCGCACGAGCACGCGCGCCACGTCGCCCGCAGCCGCAACGACGCGCGGCGCGTCCTTGAGGTACTTGACCATCTTGAGAATGCGCTCCGAGAGTTTCGGGAGAACGACTTCGAGCGCATCGAGCGGGCACTGTTCGACCATCACGAGCAGCAGCTCAAAGGCCGCGGCCTTGAGGTCACGGTCGACGCCGTTGGCCGTGTCAATGAGCTCAAAGAGCCGCGTCTGGAACTTGTCGAGCGCTTTGCCGTCGGTGACAAAATCAAAGACATTGTGCTGCGTCAAGAGCGCGCGAAGCTGCGGCAGTTGCGTGAGAAACTCGCGCTGCGCCGTGGCGTCCGAGACCAAATTGTCGGGAAACGCCAGCGCCAACACCGACGAGAGCAAGTTGCGCGCGAGCGTCGCGCGCGCGGCGGCGACCTGTGCCATGGCAACGAGACTTCGAAAATGGTGGTTGGCTCTAGTGACATAGCTAGTTTCAGCCAATCAAACATCCGTACAATATTTTCAGCCAATGAAATCGTCATGTTGAAGAGCTCAATGCTGGACCTGCTCCAAAAGGCACTGGCGAATGAGCTGCTCGACGTCGACGCGCCGCAAAAAGTGCGTCGAGTTGACTTCGAGGTTCACGAGCCCGTCCTCCGTCATAATCTCCCCGCAATCTTGGAGCACGCGGACTTCGACGTACAGATCCTTGGGCGGCTTGGCGTCCTGGTACAGAAAGTCCATCAGTGTTGTATCAGCGAGACCTCACCACGTTCTGAATACGTACGGCCGTGAGGTCGAGCTCAAAGTCGGCCATGTAGTCGGTCAGAAGTTGGTCGTAGGTGTTGAAAAACTCAATCTCACGTGGGTTCAAACTGCCACAGAACCACGTGAGCGAAAGAATACGCATTGTGAGAAACAGCGACTTACTTGGACGCGAGGTGGGCCGGGATGATCGTGCCGGTTTCCCATCGCAGGTTCTTGACCTTTTCAGCGCGTTCGTTCCTAGATAATAACCACAATCATGAGCTATGGGTATGCCGTGTGATGGTACAAGACACGTACAGATATGCCAGGATGCAGCGCTTGTTGCGCAAGAGACACTGGTGGTTCACAATGAGCCCGCAGTGCACCGATTGGTGCTGGTCAATCTCGTCACCAAAGGTACTATAGAGGCAATACGCCATTTAGTTAGACGCACTTGGTATAATGACGGCGCATCATGACGTACCGCAGTTTTTCCGAGATCTGGTCGTGTAACACGCCGACTTCTTCAATCACTTGGCGCATGAGTTCATCCTGATCAATCACAACCACCGCAAGTGAGACCGCTGCTCTACATAGAGTAGATGGCGAACGTACATTGTACGGAGACAGCCAGTCACTGCGCTGGAGCTCGCGCAGCAGCTCCTTCCCCTTTGCGCACAGCGCCATTGTTGTTTGTGCGTGTGTTCCCGCCAAAACCCTTGTGACTAAGTTCGATGTGGGCCACCACAAAGTTCGCATTCGCCAACACGGTTACAAATCGTAACCAGAAAGGATTACATTTCACAAAAATGATTTTGGGCTGCTCGAAAACGAATTTTATCCAGTCTTGCTAAAACAAGTTTTTGCCCCTGTCTGTCCTGTCGCCACGTGGAAAAAAGCCAGACTCAAGTCAGCCAGCAGGTTTGAGCCAACGGCGTGAAATGGAGAGATGGAAAATCTGAGGTGGAGAGAATGCGGAACGTGGACTGTTGGGGCTTTTCCATCAACTCACTGTTGTTGGAAAGCAAGAGGAAAACAAACGGATGCGTCTGGCTGGACACAATTGCGCAGAACTTCCATCCTCCTTGTCGCTCCGTGTGAGCGAGTGTGCGAGGCATTAGTTCACGCTGGATATGCCCTCAATGGTTCGCGCGGATGCTGACTTGGGACGACTGGAGTGATGAGCGAGCACACCAGCGTCGTCGACACACTGGTTCAGTGTGAGCGTCATGGCGTTGTCGACGCGAGAAGACCCGACAATCGTCGCTTCGTTGGATGGCAAATTTGAATTTGACACGCATCGGCTGCAAACGTGGGTACAGTAAGACGAGAATTTTAGGGGTAGGTAAACTGCATAGAGCGTCGAGCGGGTAGGGTAATTGATGGCGGATCGACCAGCCGAACTCTTTTTCCGTGTCAAATTGCTCGTGTTTGACGAGGGTCCAGTGGCCAGATGGCAGTTTTGGCCACCTGGGGAACGAACGAGAACACCAGGAACGAACGAAAACCGTGTTTTCAGGGGCATTTTGACCGCACTGACCGCTCCCCTTTCTTTCCTCGCCGCTTTCCTCGAGCACACTCTCTCGCGCGTTGGTGCCCACCTGCCCAACAGTTTGTGCTCGGGCCATCATCGTCCGATCGACGCTCTCTCGACCGAGCAGAAGGCCGTGCGCCGCCCGTCGTTGCCGCGTCCCATTCGTCGTCTCCCCGCCGTCGGGTCGCAACAACTCGCCACCGCCACCAACGCGCCCAACGTCCAACGCCAAGGATGCCCACGGCGAGCGGGTACCACTCGAGCGGCTCGTCGTCGTCGCACGGGCACCACCATGGGACGAGTAGCAGTACCCATGGGAACCCCCCCCACCACCACCCCGCGGCGTACACGGAGAAGCTGCAGCACCTCGCGGGCATGCTCGAAGTCAAGTTCAAAGGCGGCGCGTTCTCGACGTGGTCGGACGTCTTTGTGCGCCTCGAGGGCCGGTGGATGGTCATGTACAAGCGCGAGCGCGACGCCACGCGGCTCGCGGCCATCGAGCTCGGCCCCGGCGTCGACGTGACCGACATTAGCGACCTCGAGACCTCGCAAAAGTTCCCAAGGCGCTTTGACGTGCACTGCAAAGGCGGCTTGCTGCCCGCGACCGAGTACATTTTCCGCACCAAGTCGCGCAAAGACCGCGACTTGTGGGTGCACGCGCTCGCGACCAACATTCACATCCTCGACAGCGCCGGGCTCGACCCGCTCTTTGCCGTGCGCGACTTGGAGCCCGTGATCCAGCGCTTGAAGGAGGCGTTGGTGCTCACGCCCATTCGCATTCGCAGTCAGTTGGCCGTGCGGTGCGCCACGGGCGAAGAGATTGTGGCGTTTCTCGTGACCGAAGAACTCGCGAAAGACCGCAACCACGCCAACCTCATTGGCCGTCGGCTCCTCTCGATGAACGTGCTGCACCACGTTGTGTGGGAAAAAGACTTTTTGGACTCGCCCGACCACTACACGATCTCGGAATTGGACGACGAAAGCAACTACGTCGTCGAGCACTTTCAAAAGTACATGGACTCGCGTCGGTTCTGGAAGTATTTCGACGACGACAGCGACAGCGCGACCGGCAGCAACCGCCACGCGCGGAGCACGGCGAGTTCCGAGTCGATGACACAGCGCGGCTCGACCGCGACGCTCGCGAGTCAGGACCCCAAGACGTCGTCGCAGTCGTCGCAGTCGACGGTCGCGCCGCCGGCGCCGCCGCAGCACGACAAGAAGGCCAAGAAGTGTTCGGTCTGCGGCAAGTCGTTTAACCCGCTGCGGCGTCGGTACTTTTGCCGCCAGTGCACGGCCGTCGTGTGCTCGCACTGCAGTATGTCGCGCAAGACCGACGGCATTCTCCCGTCGTCGTCCTCCTCCTCCTCGAACGATGAGAACGCGTCGAACACGCGTATTTGCGTGAGCTGCAAGCTCAGCTCGGCGTCCCATGGCGGTCAAGACGACTTTTACGACCGCATTTTCTCGGCGCCGTCGACGACCGCGAGCACGAGCGACTTGTCGTCGGTCAGCGGCCGCGCGAGCTCGTTCTCGCACGTGTCGTCGAACGGCACAGTCCTCAAGTCGCCCATGGACAAGCGTGCAGGCAGCGCCAACAATTTGTACCCGCAACACTCGACCCCCAGCAATGCCCCCCAGCGCCGCAAGTCGAGCACGGCGTCGAATCGGCGCGAGTCGTTTGGGTCGTCGTCGGGCATGGGTGCCGGCATCGGCAACAGCGGCGAGTGTCACTTGTGCCACAACGAAGCGTGCGTGCCGCTCCAGGATTTCTACGAAGTGCCGTATCCCGTGACGCAAGACCACCTCAACCCGACGGACCGCGACGTGTACCTCGCGGCGCTCGAGCTCGAAGACGAGTTCGAGCGATTGCGGTCGGTCCGCGTGCTCGCGCGTGCGCTCGAGACGTCCAACCTCAAGCAGACGATCACCAACATGTGCTCGATGGCGTCGATCGCGACGTCGTGGCCGGTCGTGTTGGTCGGTCTCCTCGAGAGCGACGAGTACTTGATCTGTGGCCAGTTTGGCGTGTCGTCGGCCGCGGTTCCGAGCGTTGTCG
>JAADWR010000441.1:0-10495 GCA_023336345.1 Pythium inflatum | reverse complement strand
CGCAGTGCGTCAATGTGGCGGCCCTGGCGATGGAATTCTTCGCAGACGCTAATGTCGGCATTGGCTTTTTCATACTGCTGCGAGTCAATAAGCCCGAGCGCAATCGCAAAATCCGGGACCGAGCGGGTCTGGAGCACAGGCCACATAATCCCATTGCCGATCGCGACGCCTTGGAGGTTAATGCGAATTTCGCCGGGCCACCGGTCGGTCGCAAACTGCGCGTTGCGCGCGTACACATAGTGCGCGATCGACGGGACGTACTTGCCAGCGTACGACTCGCCGGCAATGTACACAGGGTTCAGCGCGTACTCGGGATGGCGCGCGTAAAACCCTTGGAGGCCCTTGTACAATTGCGCGGCGACTTCATCTTGGGATGTGACGTAGCCATTGTCGTCGCGCACATTGCTGTAGCCAGTACCGACGGGCTGGTCCCAAAAGAGCATGTGCCCGAGTTGCGTCCACGAGTGCGTGTGCGGAATGAGCTTGCCGTCGCGCATGATCCGGTACGGTCCATTCTCGGTCAAGAGGCCGGTCATACTCGACGCGCCTGGGCCGCCATTGAGCCAGATAATCACAGGCGTCGTGTCGTCGGCCGGCGTCGTCAAGCGGGCTTCGAAGAACCAATAAAACAAGCTTCCGACCGACAGGTCGTTCACGCGCACGAGGCCGGCGTACGACGTCTCGAGCGGCGCGCCAAAGCCGGGAATAAACGTCACGCGGTCGTCGTGCTTGTCAAAGTCCGTCATCGTCGTCGTAGCGCCAACATGCGGGATATTCGAGGGCGGCGTTAGCATCGACGAGAGAGCGAGGAACCCAAAGACGCCGCACGTGAAGATCCCGACGCCAAGGGCGACGGCGATGCGCGCGCGCCGCGAGAGCGTCCGGCGCTGGCGCGGGATGCGATGAGGCGGCGGCTGTGGTGGTGGTGACGAAATCGCCGCGACCATATCGACGGCGTGGCGCAGAGGCGTACGCTCGTCCATGACGAGATCTTTTAGCGGCGCGAGGAGCTCGAATTGTCTACGAGATCCGGATGATCCGCTCGCGATGGATGGGAAGAGCCACGAAGAAAATCGCGTCACGAAGATGCAGAGGATCTGAGGTTGTGTTGGCCACTGTCGTGGTTCTCTCGCACTCGTCGGTCTTCGATTTTTTCTGCTTGGAGGATCTTCTTCTCCCTCGGCCCCGACGGTTCGGTCTGTGGCGCGTGACGTGTGCGAGAGACGAGGAACGAATCAGATATGGTGGCTGAGTTTATTCCGGTAAACTGCGTTTTGAAGTCGGTAAAACATGTTTTAGAGGGATTAAGTCGACGTTGCGGCATCGACCATTGCTGCGAGGTCCACGGCACGATCTTTTGCGATCGCCATGCATGAATGGAGCGTTTCAGACGCGAGCACAGCACCGCCGGCCTTGTGGACACCAGCGAGCTATTGTCCAGAATACAAGATTAGGATTTAGAGTATAAATAAGACCAAGTGCATGACGTACCTTGTTTTCCGTGTTGTACGTGATGCTAAAGAGGCTGCTCGACAGCGTCTCCTCTTCGCTCGTTGGGTCGATTACAACACGGTCGTTGAGCACCGCAAACGTTGTGCCGTAGACGCCATGCTGTAGCTTGAGCGGGGTGGCTTCCCCATCTAGAAAGGGCAGTGCTGGTGAGACCGTGACCAGATCAATGAACAGCTACGAGTTGTACGCACCCGGCTGGATCGTGACCACGTGGTCGGCTTCGTTCACATTGACAGCCGGTAGCTGGAGCGTCTTGAGCGCCGCCATGATCGCGACAAGCGCCGCGTCGTGGACGTTGCCGTCGTGGTCGATGCAGTAGACATCGACCATGAGTTTCCACGCCGATTTGCCGCGCTCAATCGTAAGGTCCGACATTTCGATGACACGCGAACTATAGACATAGTAGAACGGAATAAGAACATGGATGTCGCCATATCATGCCCTCAAAACGCACCCCGTGACGATCCGCATGAGCTGGCTCCCGAGGCTCTGGGCTTCTTCGGACGGCCGACCAAGGTTAAAGCGCGTGGAGCAAAGCGGCGTGAGGTGCACTTGAATCGCGATCTCTCCTTGGTCCGGCGTCGCCACGGTGGGCGTTCCGACTGCGAGCTTGACAGCGGCAATCACCGACGTACTGCCGATGCGCACGAGGCTCGAGCTTGCGGCCGTGTGGACGACCTTGGTCTGGATGTGGACGGCCCGTGGGGCATCGAACGCGCGCGCGTCCGGCCGCACATTGCTGTCAATACATGTCTTGAGGTATTCCTGCGGGAAGAGTTTCCGGTAGACGTCCGCGTTGAACGATAGCGCCGCGGCTTCGGTGCTCATGACGGCGTCGCTTTGAGGTCAGGTGGACCAATGGAGCTTCCGGATGTACCACACGACTTATACATGAAATTGGGGTATTGGCGTGGCATACATTACTCTCATGTTTCCTATAATAGTGAATCATTTTTCATAAAGTTCGAGATCATAGTCATACGTTAGTCAAGTCACTAGACTTGATTTCCGAAATCTAGAGGATCCGCGTGCGCGCCATTTGCTTTGAACTGACGTTGGCGCCACCCTAATCGCTGTTGGCAGTTGACAGTCGTGCTCTCCCCATTTCCCGCCTTTTGCCAGAACTGCTTTGGTGTTGTGCGTGGAACCGTTCCGCGCAAAATGTTCCGGAGTTTATCACAGGACGCCGATATGGGGGACGAGAATGACCACGGGAATGCGCCCGTGCCGGTCATCGCGTTCGGTCGCCGCCGCACGCGCGCACAAGCGAAACTCGAAACCAACGAACGCCGCGAGCGCCTCAAGCGCACGCGCGAAGCTATGGAAGCCATGGCCGCCAAGCGCGCCGCCGACACCAACACCAACAAAACCAACGCCAACAATACCAACAATACCAACAAAACCAACAAGAATGCGAGTCCGCGCACGCCGACGCGCGGCAACAAGGTCCGCGTCGGCGCGTCGTTTGGCGCCAACTTGACGGTCGAGCACACCCCGCCGCGCGCCGACGGCGTCTGGAGACCGGTCGTCCAGAGAACTCCGGAAAAGCCAATGTTTGCCAAGGCCAGTGACGTTAATGTTGTTGTTGTAAACGACGACCGCGTCGCGCGCCTCCAGTCAGTCTTGGCGCCGGCGCGCGGCATTGCGCAGAGCAGTTCGTCGGGCACGCGCAAGCGCATGATCTCATTCTCGCCCGAGCGCGCCGAGCGCCCAATCAACGAAGAAGCCGAGCGGCAGAAGCGCCAGCGCAACCTCAAGGCTACAGAGAAACTCCAGCTGCGCCTCGAAGGCGGCCCGATGCGCACACCGGAAAAGCCGCCGAGTGTGTCAAGACGATCGACGCCGACGATGCAGTCGCCGCCGCCACGGCAGCCACCAAAAGTGACACGCACAGCGTCACCCTCGACGGCGTCGGAGTCGAACGCCGGGGAAATCGCAGTCGCGCCGTCCCCGCCAACGGCAGCCGCCGCGCAACACCCACCGACGGTCCGCACGGATACGCCCGACTCGGTCGCCAGTAGCTGCACGATGGAGCTCCCGAGTGGCAATGAAGAGGGCAGCGACCGCGCGCCGTCGCGAGCGTCGTCGGCGAACGCGAGCTGCAAGAAAGAACTGGATTTCACGGTCGTTGAGGCACCCCACGTCGAGATGAGGGAGACCAAGGATGAGACGGAAGGAGCAGCTCCACAACCAAAGGAACAGGAACAGGAAGACGAGCAGCCGACGGCCAGTCAAGAACAGGAAGAGGAAGTCCTTACGCAGCCGTCGCAGGACGACGCGGCACCGGTGGCCGTTGGTCCAGATCATTCTATTGGCTTTGGCTCGAGCGAGTCGTTCACGAGCACGTCGACGATCGAAGATGTCGGGCTATTCAATTGCGAGGTCGACGTTGAGTTTACGGGCGGTGTATACGGCGAAGGTACGGATGGAAAGGTCTCGGCCGCGATGGTGCGTGGTCAAAAAGTCGCGCTCAAACGCGCCAAGCCGCACGACGGCTTCCCTGAAGAAGAAGCCAAGCGACGCAGCGCGATCGAGCTCCACTACATGCGGCGTGTGCGGCATGTACCGGGGTTTGTCCAGTGTTTGGGTCTCTGTGATGGCATTGAGCACACGTGCATTGCCCTCGAAGTCATGGATTGTAAGCTCAGCGACTATTTGCGACGATACGGGCAGCACCTCAAGACCAAGTCGTCGTCGAGCAAGCGCCGGTGCTTTACGCTCTCACTCGATATGACCAGGTCGATGCTCAAGCACATTTGTCAGCCCATGAGTGAACTCCACGATACCGTGAATGTCGCGCACGGCGACCTGGCGTGCCGCAACATTTTGCTGCGGATGCCGCCCAAGGGGTACGAGCAAAAGTGGGAGCCGGTCGTTAAGCTCTCGGATTTTGGTCGCATCAAGACGCCGTCGTCCGAGCCGGCGATCTTTGAGGAGGGCTTTAGCTTTTACAAGAACTGCGACATTGGGGCCTTCGCCCGTGAGATTCTCTACCGACTCTTGGTCGGCGAAATTGTCCCGACCAACTGCACCGAGACGCGGACGCTGCACAAGCACTTGCAAGACACAGTAGTCGAACGTATCCCAGAGCAGGCCAAGGAGAAGCTCGGTCCGTACTACCGCTTGTTTGTGCGTTGTGCTGGCTGGGGCGTGCGTCCGTCGTTCCGCGAGATTGTCGATCACTTGGATGATCTCGAGTACTTTGAGACGTCAGACAACGGGTTCTTTCCGCTCAAGCCGTCATCAGCCGTTGCATCGACGCCGTCGTCGTCGTTCGAGACTGCGTCGTTCCTGTCGCCCATGGGCGAGCAGCAAGGCCGAGGCAAAGGCGGACCGTCGAGCGGCTCCAAGAACAAGTACGAGACTCCGACGACTGCGAACCCGCGTGGTCTCCCAACCACGGCTCCAGCAAACCCGACGGCTACCACAGGCGTGCGACTGCTGCCGAGCAAGAGCTTCACGGATGGCCCTCATCAGACTGGCCTCAAGACGGTGAACTGGCTCAAGGCTCGATCGGTGCACCCAGGGAGCCAGGCCGGTCCCCAGTTGACCAAGCGTCCTGCAAACCCCGTGGCGTCGACGATCACGAGCACTCAACCAGTTGCTTCTACGCCCAATGGACGTCCATCAGCATTGCCTCGCAAGACGCCACCGTCGGCAGGGGCTTCGAGACGCTCGCTCCAGATCATCAACCAGTTCCAGCACCGGTTGCTCCATGAGAAAGAAAAGAAAAAGCCATAGACGGTTAAGTAACGGTAATATAACGGTAGATTGCAAATCCACACTGACGTGCGGTCACAAACCGTGTAAATTACGATCCTTGCCCCAAGAGACGCGGTATCTTCGACACCATTTCATGTCGATCACATGAAGAGCTCATTTGCTTCAAGCGCTTTTGTTGGGAGAAGCGCTCGTCTCGTGTCACAGACAGAAAATCCAACAGCACAATGGACGCGCCGATCGCGCGCGATGTTGGCGAGTGCGAGCTCCTCTCAGGCGCCGAGACGTACGCACTGCAGCTCCTGCTCGGTGTCATCGCGTTCGCGACGCTCTGGTACAAGCGCCAAGTCGAGCGTCCGCGCCGCCCGCTGCAGATTTGGTCTATGGACGTGAGCAAGCAGGCCATTGGGGTACGTTTCTCTTGCATCGAGTGTGTAATGCTCAACTGTACTAAGTGGTTGGTGATGAACAGGCGGGCATTAGCCATTTCATCAACATTACCATTGCGCTCCAGCTCCCGCCCGTGGCCGACGAGTGCGTGTGGTACTTTCTCAACTTCATCAGCGACTGCACGCTCGGCATGGTCGTGAGCTTGGCGTTCTTGCGGCTCCAGCAAGAGCTATCGTTTGCCATGAACTGGACTAATATCCAAGAGAGCGGTGAGTACGGCAACCCGCCGTCCTACCGCGCGTGGTTTCTCCAGCTCTTGGCGTGGCTCGCAATCATTGTGTTCTCCAAAGCCATCGTGCTCAGTGTATTGGTGGCGTCGTCGACGCCTCTCGGGGCGTTTGGGACGTTGCTGTTCTTTCCGATCCATGCGTATCCGTTTGCCGAGCTCTTTCTCGTCATGGTCGTGTGTCCGACGTTCCTCAACGTTGTGCAGTTTTGGATCCAAGACAGCTTCCTCAAGCGCGACGTGAGCATTTTGCCAGCGCAGTACGCTCGCTTTCGCCACGCGTTTGACGAGTCGCTACAGACACGACTGCTTCACGATGCGTAAATGAAGATAGATAATTGGACAATACGCAGATACAACAATACTCTACAACACTCAGTGATTGCGCAGCGGGGCTTAAGCTCTTCCAATTTGGCGTGGCACTTGCTGTTTGGCTTGTCCTCCGACGGATTGGCTGTGGGTGTCCCGGTGAGAGTAGTGGCAGTCGAGCAACAGGTCTTCTCAACTGCCAGTATTGTGTAGCTCTGTATCTTGTTCCGCATTGTTGCCGGGAGAGAATTCAGTACGTGCGTGGCGACACCAGAAAGAGGAGCCGCCTGGTCTCCGATTGAATGCCTGTTGCCATCGGTTCATTCCAACTGTTGCTGCCTCGGCCACTCGTCTAGCGTCCGTCTGGTCCCGCGGATCGTCACAATAAATACACTCCCGAGTAAGCATGAAGTTCATACTTACCAGACGGACTCTCTCGTACCGTCGGTATGGAGGTCATACTATGAACTCCACACCGACGGTACGAGAGGGTCCGTCTGGCTGCTCTCAAAACCTCTGTTGGAGCTTCTCTGTGATATCCGCATTTGGTTCAAGTGATCACCACGATGAGTCTCTGTGTCAATGCCCGCAATACGCACGCTGTGGCCGATCTCCTCATTCCTCAATCTCCTCAACACCATCTCCTCCCTCCCCAAGAATGAAAACCTCCACTGCTCTCACTGTTTCGGCCGTCGTCGCCATGCTCTCGCTCGACTCGGCCAACGCCATCCGCTCTTATCTCCAAAAGCTCCCGAATGGCGACGCTGCGTTTGAACAGGCCCTCGGTCACGTTGGCTCGACCAGCAAACCCAACGCCTTTGGCGAGTTGTTTAGCTCATCGGGCGGTGAGTGGAACGACAAACTATGTCGCGCGACGTTCCCGGGTGCGTCGATGACGGTCGGTGAGGCCTTTGGCGATCCGTGCTGCACGTGGAAGGTGGGCGGTACGCCGGATTTCAAAGTCACGCCGTTCACAACGCCGACCAAGAAGAACGAATGTGCCAAGAACGCGCCTGCGTCGTCATCGCCTCCGGCTTCATCGACACCCGCGCCGACGCCGTCGTCCGGTGGCAAGCCAGCCGGCAAGCCCACACAAGCACCAGTCGCACCGGCGGGCAACACAACGGCGGTGCCTTCAGGCAAACCGTCGGGAGACAAGCCGTCGGGGGGAAAGCCCGTCCCAGGCAGCAAGTGTGGTGTCAAGAAGGAAGAGAAGAGCCTTTCGCGCGACGATGACTACAAGAACTGGCGCAACTACTGAGCGGTTGGCGAAGGAGTGCATCATTCGATCGTACTCTTTGTAGCTTGTTTATGAGTAATATGACGCTGTTGATATCTCAGTCCGTTGATCAAATGTGTGGCCTGGTCTTGGTGGGGAGCCAAGAAAGATCGGGCATCGCATGACAGTCATGCCTGCACCACCCGACCCACGACGTAGTAATACAGTGCTGTATTATCGAGCGCTGATGTGGGAGCGTCGAGTTCAGAAGGAAACGATCTTGCTGCACACAGACACTGCACTCCATCGAGCACCGCACCAGTACGAATTAGTCACATACATTCGCGTCTTTTCTTGTCGTTCACTGCAAAACACACCTGATCGACACCAAACACAAACGATCCCATCAATGCTTCAAACTCGCTTGAGCGTGTGTGCAAGGGTTGGGATTGGTACCATCTTGTTGGGACCAAGCGTGGTCTAATACGATTATTGTGGGTTGGTGAAACGATGAACCGAGAGTCTGCGCGGCACTGACGGTCGTAATCTTGACCGAACAAGTTCCGTCCCAGGAGTTGCACTATCATCTGGGTGCCCGAGTCAGTCAGTGAGCGCCTGCGATATGGGTGCAGTCGCTTCCCACTTCGCAAAATTTTCAAGCGTGGACCCGACCGTGTCGATACTAGTACCAGTACTTCGAATTGTGAGCAAACGCTGTATGACGGACCCATTCCATGCTTCACGTGTTAGACGTGGTGGGCTGTCATCATTCGGTGAAGCGTCAACGTGCACCAATAGAGCACGTTTCTATCCAGGTCTAGAGCGAGGGTGCTGCTCCTTTCAGTTCCTATTTCCAGCAAAGCACGCGGCCCCCTCACTCTCCACAGACTCCCCTGGCCAATGCACTTGCGCTCGCTCGTTGTCGCTCTGATCTTCGCCACGTCCACAGGCTTTGTCGCCAGTGCGTCGGCCAAGCCGAAATACCTCTGCAATAACGACGACGATTGCGAGGCCGCGTTCCCCAATACGGTTTGCGTCCCAGTCGACATTGATGGCGATGTTATCAAAAAGTGCACGCCCAATACGAAAGAACGGCCAGCCTGCCGCGGCGCCACACCTGGTCTCTGCCCGTCGTACCAGAGCCCGGAGATTGGCGATTTGAACGCACACTGCGTGTTTGTCGCAGCTCCACGCAAGGCGCTTCGACAGCTCGCCGTTGGAGCCCCCCGCCAGTCACGACGGTAGCGACAGTAACGACGACGTTGGGACGTCCACGAAGCCAGCGTCGACGAACTCCACCTACGCAACGGTCAAGATCGGGAACCAGAGCATCGTGGGTGAGTTTGTCTGTCTCGACATCTCGGACTGCGTGAACAAAGCCGCCGACCCGTCAACGTGCGGCCCGCTCACGTGCGGTCCGCCCAATGTCAAATCGCAGTGCAACAACCACGGCACGTGCTCGTACGCGAGCGCGCAGACCATGAGCAAACGCACGTGCCTGTGCTACGCTGGCTACGGCGGAAACAAGTGCGAACACGAAATCTCGAGCGAGTGCGACGCGACTGCGGGTTCGGGGGCGACTGCGTGGACGGCAAGTGCAAGTGCAAAAAAGGCTACGACGGTGCCGGCAAGAAAGGCAAGAACGGCACGGCGAGCGCGAACCAGCGATGCACGTAATGCGCAAGCAACGCGGCGTGCCAGAGCGGCAGCAACGTCCTCACGGGCCAGTGCGAGTACGACCCGGGGTACTCGGGGCCGACGTGTGGCACCGTCGAGGACATGTTAACGGCGCTCAACTGTGGCAAGGGCGAGTGTCAGCCGCTGGAGGACGGAACTGGTGCCTGCTTCTGTCCTGGCCCATGCGTCGGTGCTTGTACCGAGCAATGCGTGAAGAACGACTGCTTGACGTGCAAAGAGTCGGACGCGCCAATGTTGGCGACGACCGCAGTGACGACAATCACATTGGCGCTCCTGGGTGCGCTAGTGTACTGATTCGACGTAGCATAGGTGGTAACTTTCAACATTCCACTGCAACTCTGATTTCGAATTGCGATTTCCTGAGTTGCCTTTCCCCGCCCCGATGGCCAGTTTCGGATCCACCATCTTCCGCTTCACGTCGTCTTGGTCGCGTCCGCAGTGCCGCCTAAGCCGCCGATGACGTCGCCGTCGGCATGCTCGCCAGCCACGCCACGCGTGTCACTCACCAGCCACGGCCGCGCACAAAGTGTTTCAAGTCACAGGCTTCAAGGCAGAGCGAACTACAACGTAATGTGTGGCGCATGGTGCGCGTGTGTGCGAGCGGCTCTGGCGAGGTGTAGGCTGATATTGACGCGATGGAGGGCCACGGCGTCGCTCCGACTGCACGTACAGAAGGCGAGTGGTGGTGGTCACCATGCCGAGGTCAAGACTCGCAGCTTGCAGCACACCATGAAGCTCCACGTCAGGCAAGTGGAGCGGCTCGCGGAAGGTGAGCGAGCGGCACAGGACCTCAAGGACGTTGCCGCCAGTCTCAACGGTGCCAAGACGAAGTTGTTCGATTGACAAGTACACAGAGAGTACGTACTTTGCCTGCTTCCAACCGTACGACGAACTTCGGCAGTGTTTGTTCCAGTGCGATTCAATGTGTCAGTCTTCATCCACGGCAACAAACCCAGCAAACACGAACGTGAGAGGAATGATACTTTATATTCCGAGAGGATGTAGTTGTTAGTGTACGTGAACGGTGGGTGACGATCCGAGTAGTGTTACGCAGTCTTCTTGAAGCATGGGAACGGCTGGAGCCCTTCCATGTCGTCCATAGCAGCCATGCCCTTGAGAAACTCGGGGTTGGCCGACAGCCAATCCTTGTTCAGCACGCCCTCGAAGAACCGGCCCGGGGTGTCGGCTGGGTTGTACTGGTACTCACTCTCAGGGTTCAGCGACCACACAAACCCGCCAGCCCAGCCAGGCTGCTTGATGACCTCGATCGTAAAGTCCGTACACCGCTTCGTCGTCTTCATCGGGTGCTTGTCTTCAGCATAAAGACCACCAAACTCTCCGAGCAGGAGAGCAGGTCCCGT
>JAADWR010000440.1:0-10499 GCA_023336345.1 Pythium inflatum | reverse complement strand
GTGCGACGCGGTCGCCTCGCGCTGCTCGTGGCCGCGGCCGTCGCTGTCATGGTCGGCGTGACACTCTTCCTCCAAGACGGCACGGCACGGAGATTGAGCGCTTTGACCGCGATGCCAAGTCGGCCGACGACCAAAAGAAGCTCCTGGATCGTTACAACTCGTACTCGGGCAACGTCGCGTCGGCGCTCGGACGCGCGCTCGAGATCTTTGTCGCGTTGATGGCCCAAGTGCTCGTGCTGTGGCTCATGACCGACTCGGCGCTCGCCGTGAACGCGAGCTGGCGTCTCAAGATCACGGTCCTGGCACTCGGGGCAAGCGTCGGGTTCTTACTGACCAACAGTCTCAACGCGCTCAACGTTCAAGTCCGCGAACTGCCCGTGACACGTGTCATGTCGACCAGCGACCTCGAACTGAAGACCCAAAGCAGCACGAACGTATCGACGATGCAGCATTCGTTCTCGGAACGCACACCAGGGAATCCGTCGGCCAACACGATTCTTCGCAGCCTCGTGTTGCCACGCAGTGTCATCAAGAAGTGCAGTGGCGAAGACCGGATCACGATGGACCAAGACAGTGTGGCCTTTGGCATCCCCCAACGCGCGTGGATGCCACATCTTCCCCAAGCGCTGCCAGCCACGACACTCCGGATCGACCTCAAGGCCAACACGACGAATGGCACCGCGAGCCAACTCCCTGTCAATGCGTCCGTCGTCGCCGACCACCTCCTCTTGGCCGCGTATACCCACACGCTGTACGCGCCGTTTGACGCCCTCACACCGTTCAACCTCGACAGCGAGCCGCAGCGATCACCCAAGATGCGCAAGTGGATTCTCCTCGAGAACGGACTAGAGAAAGAGCCGACCGCGCGTCTCGCTCGGCTGCTTCCTCGCGATCCGGCGTCGAGTGAACAGCAGGATCGCGCGTGGTTCCTCGCCCACACAATGGCCTTTGTCCGAGCTGCGACGTCGGACGAGTGGCTAAACGCGTCGTCGCTCAAGCGCTGGACGCTCGATGTGTCCCGCATCAACCTCACGTCGTCCAATTGGGTCGATGCGGTCACGATGGAGAGCGAGGTCGTGTACCAGCTGAACCAATCGCTGAGTAACGAGGCGCAAGACCAAGGCTCTCCGACGGGCCACACGCTCTTTGAAGCCGACAATCGCTATCCAGACGCACAGGTCCATGCGTACGCAGCGTGTGTCAACGGAGAAGGGACCGAGACGCTCGTGTCGGAAAACACTAAAGGCGCGCCGGCGTTTGGGAGCAACCTCGACTGTAAGAGCGCCTCGACCACCTCGATGCTCGTGTTTAGCTCGGGCCGATACCTCGTGGCCGATGAGCTCAACAATACGGCGGCCACGAACCTCCGCGTGGTCTACTCGTCGACGTTTGCGCGCGTCAGTTGGCAGCTCCAGAATCTCTCAGCGATTTATGCCGCTACGTGTCAAGACACTGAAAGCAAGTGCATGGGCCTCGACGCGCCACTCGCCGACACAAACCAGCGCCTGCTTTTGAGGGCAGCGGCGTTGCCGCTCGAACAGCTCGCGTTCGTGCGCGACACATTTGTGTACTATGGCGTCTATATGTACCCGCAGCAGCCGCTCGAACTCGTCACGGTGCGTCGACCGACCAAGGTCGAGGTCCGGTCGATTCAGCAGATCTCCGAAGGTGCCGCAAACTCGACAGTCCGGGTGAAGGACTTGGACGGCCCGGCGAACCAAACCCGCGTGGATCGCGCGTCCTGGCTCGGCGATGTTCTGTTGCCGCACAACATTGGCGTCCAGAACCGGCAATCCAAGGTCGCGTGCATGACGGCGTACGACAGTCGCGTAAAACTATGTCAACAACCACTTGTACATGGAGACGACGCTCCAACCCGCGTACACGGCCGCAATGTTCTTTCTCTTCCAGAACGGCATGGCACGGGATGTACTGCCACAAGACAAGGCCATCACGGCCACGACGCTTGCGCTCGACGGCAATATCCAAGAAATGAGCGTGTGGCTGTCAGTTCCCAAGCTCAACGCCACACTCACACTGGCAGGGTGCGGGTTTCTCGTCGCCGCACTGGTCATGGCACTCGTGCGATTGCATGTCATGACGGGCAGGCAAGATCACATGGTGACAGTGACGACGCCGCACCAGATCGCGCGTGTCATGGTTGACGACACGGCGTTTCCGTCGCTATTGCTCAAGCGCCGTGTGTTAGACAGGGACGTCGAAGGCGACGCCGACCAGTTTGTCGTTGACGCACTGGGCGTGCGGCCAGCGACCGCGAAAGGAGACGGCAAAGAAGAGACCGAAACGAGTGCGTCGGTGTAGGCCCGTGACTGCGTCAGTGAGTGGCGGAGTCGCCTGCGTGAACGTGAATGGCCTGTGGTGGACGAAGAAACGGCCACCAGGCTGTTCTTGAACCCATTGCTAACGGATCATGGGTTCCCAATGGATACAGTCAGGGCTTTTGAGCCAGATATGGCTTCATCAATCTCGCTACTTGTACAAACAAAACGGTCCCATTGGGTTCGCCAAACACATCTCTTTTCGCTGCACCTCTCTGTCTCCATTGCCTCGTGTGGTATTGAACCTCCGTTGAAGGACAGCACCGCTGGGTTCACAACCACAATTTCCATCGTGACACCAAGCGCACAAATCGCTTTCCTCTATGTTTCTGCCTGGCGCCACCACTGCCGACGGCACGCGCGCGCAAACTCCAAGCCGCCGATCCCTCGCGATGCTCGAAGCGCCGCTCACGACCGCCGAGACGCCAGAAGCGCCGCACGCTCCAGTGGACAATGCCGACCTGTCGCTCCAGATCTCGTTGCGGCGCGGTCACTTGGTGCTGCTCGTGGGCGTCACGACTGTTGTGGTCGTGGTTCTCACGCTCTTTCTGTCCCACGGCACGGAGCTCTCGCGCTTTGACCGCCACAACGTCACTACCACGGAAGAGAAGCGGCTATTGGACCGATACAACTCGTACTCGGGCAACGTCGCGTCGGCGCTCGGGCGGCCACTCGAAGTCTTTGTCTTGATGATGGCGCAGATCGTCGTGCTCTGGCTCATGACCGACGCGGTGCTCACGTTCAACTCGAGCTGGCGCGTACGGCTGACGGTGCTGGCGTTGGGCGCGACCGTCGGGTTCCTCCTCACCAACAGTCTCAACGCGCTCAACGTCCAAGTTCGCGCACTGCCACCGACGCTCGTCATGAAAACCAGCGACCTCGTCGCAACAACACCAACTCGTCGACGACGGAGAATCGTTTTCCGAGCGCACGCCTCGGAATCCAGCAGCCAACACGATTCTCCGGAGCCTCATTCTGTCGCGTACGTCGATCCAATCCAAGTGTACGAACTTTGTCGACAGTATGCCGGACGACAGCATCATCTACGGCATGCCCCAGCGCGCGTGGATGAAAAACTTTCTCCCCGAGAGCCTCCCCGCGTCCACGGTTCGCATGGACCTCCTCACGAAAGCGACCAACGCCACCGTCGAGAACTTTCTTTCAAGCCCTTCCGTTATTGCGGATCTGCTGATCTCCGGCGTGTTCACCAACTCGTCGTACGCGCCGTTTGACGCCGTGACGCCGTTCAACTTGGCCAGTTATCCACCACAGGACGCTACGTTGTACCCACGGGATTCGAATGGCACCATCCACATCCCCTCGGCGCGACTCGCTGGTCTCTTGCCTCCAGATCCACAGTCGAGTGTAGCCCAAGATCGCGCGTGGCTCCTCGCGCACACGGCTGAGTTTGTGCAACGCGCGACGTCGGACCTCTGGCAAAACTCGTCCGATCAGCTGCGATGGACGCTCGACGTGTCACGTGTCGATATGACGCCGACCATGTGGGTCGATGCTGTCACGATCGAGAGCGAGTGGGTTGTTGGCGACAAGTCCATTGTTGGCGCTGGCAATGGCGTTACGTCCGGCACAACCACGGTCGTTCAAATGGTTGAAACCGACGCGTACTTTCGCGACCCGCAGATCCACGGCTACGCCGTCTGTGTCAACGACGAGGGCAACGAGGTGCTCTACTCGAAGGTCAAGTACAACGACGCGGCCTTCAAGAGCCAGCTCGCGTGCCAGGGCAAATCCAACTCCTCTATGTACGTCTTCAGCTCTGGGAAGCACTTTGCAGCCGACACCATTGAGTATGAAGCCAACGGAACCGATGGTGTTTTTGTCTCCCACGTCCGCCGCCTCCGCACAATCTACTCGTCGACGTTTGCGCGCGTCAGTTGGCAGTTGCAGAACCTCTCGATGGCGTACAACGCCGCATGTGACGACGACGATGGGTGCATGGGACTCGATGCCAATCTATCCAACACGGACCAGCGACTGCTCGTGAGCGCAAACGCCATGCCAATGGCGGAACTGGAGACTGTGACTGCCTTCTACTGGGACGAGGACAACAATCGAGCCGGTTTTGCCGCGCAGCAACCGTTTGAAATCGTATCGGTTCGCCGGCCGACCCAGGTACTGGGGTTTCTCCTCAATCTGGAGCCCAAGTTCAGGGCGAAGACTGCGGACCTCCAAGCCACGCGGCAGCAAAATCCCAGAGCCAAACTCTGGCTCGGCGACCCGCTCTTGACGCACAATATTAACGTCATCAGCGGTATGAACAAGACGGAATGGGACAAGAGCCAGCAGCAGTACTGCAGTGCGGTCTTTGACCGGCGCATCCTCAACTACGTCAACAACCACTTGTACATGGAAGCGACGCTCCAGCCAACGTACATGGCCGCCGCGTTCTTTCTGCTTCAGAATGGCGTGACACGCGACGTCCTTCCGCAAGTGACTGCCACGACGCGACTCCAGCTCGATGGCAATATCCAACAAATGAACGTGTGGCTGTCGATTCCGAGGCTCAATGCCATGCTCACGCTCGGCGGGTGTGTACTTTTGATCGTGGTACTCGTCGTGGCACTCGTGCGGTTGCATGTCATGACAGGCACGCAAGACCACAAAGTCACGACGCCGCACCAGATCGCGCGTGTCATGGTCGATGACACAACGTTTCCATCGCTCTTGCTCAAGCGTCACGCGCGTGACAATGGCGTGACAGACGACGCGGATCAGTTTGTGATTCACGACGTCGCAGTGCGATCCGTCAACGCCGTCGACGACAGTGAACGAGCTTAAACCGTACGTTTGATAGTATGGCTGGTACGCTGTGAACTCCGTTCGCACTGTTGAAGTCCTGTTAACGCCAAGGTGCAGCCCGACATGAGTCGGTGCCTTGGCAAGCCAAGGCAGCCAAGTGGCTTTGCGAAGGAAGTCTCACGTGACACTGGCGCCACAGCGCCACAACCGTTGGGTTTGCTGAACCCACAAATGCAGCTCAGCAAGCGACTTTACTGCACTGTACTGTATTTGTTTCTGGCTTCAGCGAGAAAGGGTGTGACAGTCGACACTCTCCAGATCAAGTCGAGCCTTTGGACTCAAATCCACGGCGGAAACGATCCCCAACTGGATTTTGAGTCGGTTCCATTGTGTTTGCAGCGAAATGCCGTCAGCACACTACGAAGCGTTTCGCTCGAGCCAACTCGGCATCCACTGGGTTCACATCCACGGTACGTCGTGAGAGGTTTTGGTTCGGAACAGAAATCATCCATGCAAACTCGGTTGAAGGCGACAAGAAGCCAAATGTGCTCGGTCTCTCGCACGCGTTGTCTAATCTCTGGACGCGTCGACGGGAGACACACTGGATCGAATCAGTGACCAAGGAAAACAAGGAAACGAACTCGCACGAGGCCCACTCAAAGCGGGCACCAGTCGTACCCACCTGTGGACGATATAGACTGTTCGCGACTACCGATTGATAGAGGTTCACAAAACATACAAACGCATTTGCACCTTCATCAAGTTTAGCGTGGTATCCATTTCCAGTGAAGTGAGATATCTCTCTCGCCACCCACCGCCGCCTGTTCACGCCGATCCTTCGATCCTTCGATCTTCGTGTACCCACCGCCGAGCGAAATCCATGGGCTTCGCGACCTCTTCACTCCTCAACGTGTCGCTTTAGTTGCATGTCAATGCTTGACAAGGCCGCCGCCTCCGATGACCTCACGAGGAAGCTCGAGGCGGCCGAGTCCCTGGCGATGCTCGACGAACGGCACCTGCTCCCAGACGTGCAGGACCTCGTGACCGACTTTGTGGACCCGTCGAACGCGCCGCTGTCGCTCGAGATCTCGCTGCGTAGACGTCGCCTCGCGGTGCTCGTCAGCGTCGCGACGATAATCGTCGTTTCCGTCACGGTCTTTCTGTCCCACGGCACGGCGCTCACGCGCTTTGACCGCCGCGCGGTGAACGCGACGGAAGAAAAGCGGCTCCTCGACCGGTACAACTCGTACTCGGGCAATGTCGCGTCGGCGGTCAGTCGCCCGCTCGAACTGTTTGTCATGATGATGGCCCACGTCGTCGTGCTCTGGCTCATGACCGACTCGGTCATGGCGTTCGGTTCGAGCTGGCGCGTGCGGCTTACGGTCCTGGCGCTCAGCGCGAGCGTTGGGTTCTTACTGACCAATACGCTCAACGCCGTCAACGTCCAAGTGCGGCCACGGTCCCCAACGATCGTCATGATGGCGAGAGACCTGAGCGTCCCGACCAACAACACCAACTCGTCGACGGTCGACAAGACGTTCTCGGAGCAAACGCCACGGAATCCTTCGGCCAATACGATTCTCCGCAGCCTCATTCTCCCGAGCGCATCGATCAAGAGCAACTGCAG
The DNA here is from genome assembly GCA_023336345.1 of Pythium inflatum. Taxonomy (NCBI): domain Eukaryota; phylum Oomycota; class Peronosporomycetes; order Pythiales; family Pythiaceae; genus Pythium; species Pythium inflatum. The sequence continues at coordinate 3,773 of JAADWR010000440.1, read as the reverse complement.
CTACTTTAGCAACAGTATGCAAGACGACAGTATCAGTTATGCCATGCCCCAGCGCACGTGGATGAAGGACTTTCTCCCCGAAGCGTTGCCGGTCTCGACCGTTCGCATTGATCTCAGGACCAACGAGACCAGCGGCAGTGCCAACGACCTCTTCACGAACGCAACGATCATCGCGGACCTCCTCGTCTCGGCTGTGTACACCAGCGCGATGTACGCGCCATTCGATGCCGTGACGCCATTCAACTTGATCCAGTATCCGCCAAACAACAGTGCGTGGTACCCAGCGGACGCGAATGGTACGATTCCTATTTTATGGTACTGCTGTTAGGCAGCAGACCCGCGGCGCGGCTCGCGGGTCTGCAGCCTAACACCATAAAATAGAAATCAATATAACCCAAGTAATAGATCTCAGAATCTAAATCATTGAACGAATTTGTAACTATCACCCATTAACAGATAGTAACGCTCAGTTACGTGACATTGTGATACGAACCAGCCCGACTTATGTCCGAGCAGCTCAGATGCAAATCTGATTCCTAACTAGGCCCGACTGGGCCGGGCCACATTGACCCGCTGCGGTTCGTCCCGCAGCTGGTGATCCCACTGAACTATCGTAAAATCGTAGAATTAGAGTAAAATTTGAGATCAACCCGCTGCTGGACGTCCAGCAGGTGGTGACTTCGTAAATTATCCTAAATTGTAGAATTTGAACAAATCAACTAATGAATTGCAGAATGAATTGTGAAATGAATTGCAAGAATGATTGCGCTCAGACAAGGATATCTGCCATTCCAGAAAAAGAAACACGATGGTGAAGCTGTTCTGCGCGGTCGTTGGCGTCGGGAGCGTCTTCTCTGTGAACATTGAGCTCAGCGAGACGGTCGATGATCTGAAGAAGAAGATTAAGGAGGAGAAGCCCGGCTTGATCAACTTTGATGCAGATCTACTGAAGCTGTACCTCGCGCGGGAGGGCGACACATGGCTGAACTCCAAACACGCTATTTACCGAGCGCTCAAGAAGGGAGAGATTCCGGATGGAATCAAGAGCCTCATGCAAGAGGAACTGCTACTAGATGAAGCTGCGACGCTTGATGACGAGGAATACTTCCGCACGAACTTCAAACCAAGAAGTCGAGACATTCACGTGCTGGTGGAACTCCCGGATCAAGCCGCAGAAGATAGGCCGTCACCCTCGGCAAGCATCCACAGTGAAAATCGACGGAAGCGCTGGCGTGAACTCAACGATATTCTTGACAAGAACAAGAAGGCCAAGACGAATGGTGAAGATAGTACGTCGACTGGATACTCGTATGTGCAATGGGGCCAGGTCAAAAGTGTGCTCGGCTTCGAACGGTACAAACAGGAGCGAAAGCCGATTCCCGATGATACGTTCAAGTTTCTCGTCGATTACTTGAAATACGCTTCGGAAGCGATGAACGGGTACACCGACGCATCAAGAGAAGCAAAGCGCTACCACTTTATAGCGCCCGTTCTCATCATGCTGTGCAGTTTGTTCGACGACGTGAAGCTAGAGGTTGAAGAAACGGTGGATGGCAACGAAGTACAAGCAGACGGGCATTTGAGTTCGTTCTCACCCGCGGCAAGAAGAAGATCTGTATCGTGGAGGCGAAGAAGAATGACTTTGATCAAGGGAGAGCGCAGGCGCTCGTCGGATGTGAAGCGGTTGCCGACCGCGAAGGCCTATATGTCGTATACGGCATTGTGACGGACTTCATGAAGTGGCATCTCTATCGAAGTGGTGAAAACTCAATTTTGATGGACTCCAGTACACTTAGCGCGAAATCAGATGAACTAGAAGTCGACTCGTTGCGAGATGTGTGCGAGATGATCTACGGCGCGCTATTGGACCATGAAGAGGAATGCAAGAAAGAGAACTTGTCGGTGGCGGCATGACGTAGTTAGTATTAAAGGAGATTAAGCTGTGCGTCTCTTTCTATATTAAGCCCACCAGCACTCTAATCCCATGAAAGCTTCGAGTTACAGCCATTACAAAACTCCCGCCCATAAGGTCACACCAGCACCCCATTCATACGCCAGCACATGATCACAGCATCCCATCCCTGCCCCAGCAGGATGCACTTTCTGACGTGACCATCTTGTCCGATGCTAGAATTGAATCCCATAGATGTTCTGAGCCAACGCCATCGCATGGCGAAACTGATCGGCGAAAATAACCGAGAACCCCCACAGGACTCAAAATTAGCTTTTGATTTCTCGTCATTTTCACCACACGATTCGTTGCATCCCATACATCTACAGAGCTTCTAATTGCCGAATCTTTCAAGATGTCGTCCTAATTCTGCTGCAGTGGACGTTGGACATTTCACGCGTCAACATTACACGGACGTTGTGGGTCGACGCCGTCACGATCGAGAGCAAGTGGATCTCGTCGAACCAGTCGATTTACGGTGCAGGTCCGGGCAACTGGTTCGGCACCACGACGCCCATTCAGATGGCCCAAGCCAACACGAAGTACCCCGACGCCCAAGTGCACGGGTACGCTATCTGTTCCAGCTTCGAGGGCGTCGAGACGCTCTATTCGAAAGTAGGCGTCCGTGATCCAGCGTTCACGCGCAAAGCTATTTGCGAGGACAAATCCAATACGTCGATGTACGTCTTCAGCTCTGGGCGGCACTTTGAGGCCGATGGGTTTGATTACGAGTGCAAGCCCGCGGGTCAAGTACCGACGGTGCACGTCCGGAACCTCCGCACATCTACTCGGCGACGTTTGCGCGCATCAGTTGGCAGCCGCAGAATCTCTCGACCACGTACAACGCAACGTGTGATGTCAGCGGCGACGGGTGCATGGGTCTCGACGCCGAGTTGGCGGACTCGAAGCAGCGCCTCCTCGTGAGCACGAACGCCCTGCCGCTTGACAAACTCGCGAACGTCAAGACCTTCCTGTACAGTGCCAACAAATCCACCCAAGCCCCGCAGCAACCGCTTCAAATTGTGTTGGTGCGTCGCCCAACCGAGGTCAAGGGGCACACCGCGATCACGAACGCGCCTTTCCGAGCCAAGTACAAAGACCTCGTGGTCGCTCGGTGGATCGGCACGAAAGCCACTCACTACCTTGGCGACCCCGTCTTACCGCACAACATGCACGGGAGCAACACTGGCAACAAGAGCGAGTGGGACAGTCTTCAGCACGACTATTGCAGTGCCGTGTACGACCGTCGGATCCTCAATTACGTCAACAACCACTTGTACCTGGAAACGACGCTCCAGCCGACGTACACAGCCGCAGCGTTCTTCCTCTTTAAGAACGGCATGGCACGAGACGTGCTACTCGTGCGCCTGCATGTCATGACAGCGCCACAAGGCCACAGAGTCGCCGTGACAGCGCCACACCAGATCGCGCGTGTCATGGTCGACGACACGACGTTTCCGTCGCTCCTGCTCAAGCGCCATATCCACGACAGTGGCGTGACAGGCGACGCCCATGCATTTCACATTCACGACGTCACGGTGCGGTCGTTCAACGACAAAACCGACAATGAACGAGTCTAAGCATGTACATGTATGTTGTCATGTTTATTCTGGTGGCGTTGCCTTGGCCAATGAGAACTCCCAGCGGCGTGTTGTCGGACGCGGCAAAGGTCAGCTGATGGAGAATGGACCCATCAGGAACTGATGGGCTATCAGAGGAGACTGATTTACTCACAAGTTTCCCACTTCTTGTATGCTGATTGGCTGGGACTTGAGCCAATCACATCTTGCCACGACTTGGTCTTGTCAACACTCCGAATGAT
>JAADWR010000439.1:0-10510 GCA_023336345.1 Pythium inflatum | reverse complement strand
CAGTCGCGGACCCCAGGGAAGGAGTTCACCGCCGTGACGCTCTTCAACACGTGTCGAGACTTGCTCCAAGAACTCTCGAGTGTTGTGTCAAGATGTATCCACGCGAAATTGTCGATGACGAGAACAATTCCGTCCCAACAATACCTTGGCTCTGTCAAAGCCAACTACAAGCTGTCGACCCACCGCATGGGGATCATCAAGAAAGAGAAGAAGCGAAATGCGACCGTGAGCGCGGGTGCCGACGCTCGGGCCGAAGATATGGAAAATAAAGCGCGGAACTGCGACTGAATGACAGCTTGAAGGCATTATCCTCTATGATCTGACGATGGCCTCCACGGCGAGCTGGTTATGTACGGTATCGTACGTCTGGTGTTTCTGTGGCGACGGCCGAGCTCTGTTTGACTCACTGATTGCATCCTGTAGGATCACGACCTACAGAAGCGCTTGCGCAAGGCTTTGCTCATGTACATCAACTGCGTGTGCGACCGCATTCGGCATTCCCAGCGCGACGGCACGAAAATGAAGCGCAATGCAACGATACGCTTAGGCTACTTAGATTCTGAAGTCGACTCCAAGGTCATCGCACATCCGCGGCCAACGACGCGTCGCAAGCCGCGAGTTGTCGATGACCCTTCGCTCGTTTGTTCGCCACTCAAAACCAAATGACGGCGGCTCCGTTCATCCATCTTCGCGGGGTGGTGGCCGCGTGATCCGCATGCATACAGACGCGAATCAAGTCTCTCGCACCGGCCGCGATGGGCGTGTTCCTCAAGGCGCAGCGGCCGATGCCAGCGACGTTCCGTTGCTGATGTCCATCATTCTCACAAACAAAAGAGGCAGTGAACACAGTATCAGGTGTCAGTCAGGCGGGCCATGAAATCAGCATTAGAGACGGACACGACTTCGAGCGCGCGGTGCGAGTCGCCACGTTTTGGTGACGATTAGGAGGAGAAAGCGCCGACCTGCGTGTGTTTCTCCCTCCTCATTGTGTAAGTGTGACTGGAGTTCTCATTGCGAATGTATGGTAGGTTGAAGACATGAAACGCGACGCCGTTACGTTCGAAGGCGTTGAGATCATGGAGCTCTTGTGTCGTAAGCTCGCCGCCGAGTGAGCGGAACGGAACGCCGTGCAATTGCACCGAGTCGTTGGGAATAATGATCTTGTGTGATGGCAGAACTGTGTCAACTCCGAGTTCAAGTGGTCGTACGGAATCTGAGAAGCCGCGCGTACGCCCACTTTGGTGGCAAACCAGACCGAGATTTTTGAAATGGCCGAGGAAAGAGCATACATGCGAACGCAGCGTTGCTTCACGGGTATCTCACAGCGAATGCACGATAGGTCATGCAGCAATTGACCAAGAATACGGTCAGGATGTCAGGCTTTCGCCGCCGCGTTTGGGCGCAAAACCCTCAAAGCCCTGCGCGTTGCACCACCAGAAGCCCAGAAGCGCCCACGACTGGCTACCGGTTTCCTAAAAGGATACGCGTGGTTATGGTCTCCATTCTGTTCTAGTTGGTCTCACTTTTCTTCTTTTCAATATGTACTTTGACGACTCGGCCTCGCCATCGACCAACTATTGCTCGACGACGCCAGAGCCGCTCGCAGAAGTCACGCGTGGGACGCCGTACGAAGCCCGCGAAGCCGAAAACCTCATGGACGAGTCGCTTCAAGAGACCAAACGCGCCGACAGTCTCTACGGCATAGCTACACCGAACAAAGACACGTCGCGATGGCTTCCGACGGCTTTGTCGTGCCCGTGGGCGAACGGATGTCAGGAACCGGGAGCTCTCATACACCACATTTGTCGTCGCGGCCATGTGCTTCTGCGGTTCCTCGTGACATTCGGCTCTTCTACGACTGGGGCAGTGTGAACGACGCTTCTACTCGTTGAGCGTTTCCTGAATTTTGGGGTATCTTGCCGTGGCAGGAAGCCCCGCGTCATCAGCTGAGTTACATTCGAAATCCTTGTTTCCTGATTTTCTTCTTCTGTTGGTTCCGCATCATCGTCAGTGTTCCCGCCCGCGCTTTCTTCAGCTCCTAATCCACAAGTTCAAGACTGAAGACATGATGGCGATATCGCCACCGTCGCCCACGCGCGTGTGCGCGGCGCTCGGTGCGACCGAAGCGTGGCAGATTGCGACGGACGCAGGCCACGTACTTCATGGACGCGTCAGCTTGGCCAAGGAAAAGACGCTCTCGCAGATTCAAGGCTCGACGTACGAGTGGGTTGACATTTTCGTCCCGACGCTCAAGTCATTTGACGAGGTGGTCCTCTGGGTGCAACGCGCGCGCGCGAAGCCTATGTCGTGTGGCTCACGCTGGCGCGCTGCCATGGCTTTGGCAGCGAAAACGATGTGTTTTGGAAGTGGCTCATCCACAAAATCGGCAACGGAGTTGTCAACGATGGATTACCATTCTTTCGCCACTCGCTGTTTCCCCGCTTTCGACTCGTAGCGTCGTTATTCAAGCCGTCCCATCTCGACGCGCTCGTCCGTGCGTTTGTCGGGCTCCCGACATGGTCCACAAACACGTCGCCGTGGCGCTACCACCTCAACTATCTCCGTCCGTTTGTCGACGCCACTTTATTGACCAAGGTCGTTGACATTGGCGTTTCTATCGCCCACACGCCGCCCAGCGACATGATCAAGCAGTGGATGATGGATCTGCCCGGCATCAACGTCTCGAAGCGTATCGAGAGTGCCATGTTTCCGCGTGTGCGCTTTACGGAAGTCACGATCCAGGGCGCGGTGGTCATTCGTACGAGCGAAGCGCTCGCGGAACTCACCAAGAATGTCTCCGAGTGCTCCATTTGCATCCCGTTCGTCGTGCTCGAGCCCTCTCCCGAGATCACAAGCAACAGAGCCCTAGGTGACTTTCTCGCCGCACTCACAACCGCTGTCGCGCGCGTCCAGGAGATCTTCATTAATTTGCATCGCTCGACTCCCTCGCAGCTCGAGATGATCTTTTCCTCGGTTCCAACACTCAAGGTCGAGAGATTTTGCGTGCGTATGCACTGGCGATCTGTAACACCGAACGACTGGACGTGGTTCGCGTATGCGGCTTTTCATCCATGGGCTTCTCACGGAACGCTACTCCACATCGGCTTTGCAGAGTTGGACATGTGCGACCCCAACGCACCACCCATGCGCAGCTTTCGTGCTGCACACGCAACGCTCTTTCGACGTATGTACGGTGAAGAAGATCCCAGTGTACCGCCAGCGGACGACGGAAGTGATCGTGGACATCTCCATTTTGTGTCGGTCGACTACTCGACATCATATTTTGTGGACATGGCCATGCAAGGTGCGATTGTTGACTGGATTGACGCGGGCACGACGGTGACAGCCATCGTCCAGTCGGCCACTCGCCACCACCACGAACTTCCGGACGCGGTCTGTGTCGTCGTCCCTGGTCGTGGAGTTGGATCTCCAAACACTGCATTACGGGGTTTGAGCATCATGAAGTCTGCAACAGCGGTCTTCGAGGCCTCGCTCTCCGCTTCGCTGATGTGAATCCTCCAATGCCGTTTGCACTGATGCAGCGCCTAGTCCATCACGTCACGTGCGTCAACATCAAGCAAGAGCTGAATGCAGCACAAGTACTCGACGTTCTGCGGGCGTGTCCAAACCTGACTCACCTCCGAATCCGTCACCGCGGGGACGTGTTTAGCGAGTGGGATCCACAGTCGGACGAAGCCCTCGAACGACTCAAGATCAAGACGCTGTCTCTCCGCTGTACGGACGAATTTCGCGTGCCATCGACCGCATCGTGGAAAACGATTCTACGACACGTGTCGGTTTTTATGTGAAAACATTTGTGCCCATCGGTCGGGTCCAAGGCGCCGTGCGACTCGCATTGCACCACGGTTATCGGGTTGAGCGGTTTATCTGGCAAGCCCACGCGTCGGGTGGATACACCAGGAAGCAAACGTACGACGAACAGCGCGCCTCAGCCCGCGAACTGCTCGGTATGATGGACGGCAAGTGTGCCAAGGCGCAGTTGCCATTCAGTGTCGCTGCGCGCGTCGAGTTTGCTAGTGTGAACAGCCGCTTGAGCAACGCTAACAACCGCTGCCCGCTCAGTCACGACGCCATGCGTCTCATTTGCGCCTTTGCGACTACGGATGTCGAGCGTATCGTGTGTGTGTGGCGCAATTGAGTGATGGTGTCGTGGCGTCAAGAAGATGGTTCGTACGTGTTTGCTTTTCTCGCGCTTCCTTTCCAGTCGATTCTTTTATTCACATCGCTTTTGCCTTTCCTTTTTCTCTGTTCACTCAAGTGTTTGAGTTTGTTTTATCTACAGCAATCACAAGCCTCATGCTCCTGGGAACAGTGCAGTGTGCATTGGTAGTCCACACGCCAGCATCTTGAGGCTGTCTTTGTCAGATGAAGACAAGAATTCGGAATATATAAAAATCCCGTCTTGTGCTCTTCTCTTTTCGCTTTTTCCCTTCCGTAGACACGTGGGGCAGATTGCCACAGACATCGGATACTACCTCCACGCGGTGGAGCACGAGGTGCGAACCAATGGACGTCAGCAGCTCCTCATGGCCATCCAACTAACCGAGAAAGTTCAAAAGATCATTGAAGACCTCCTGCTCGGTTTCAAGTCGAGCGAGTGAAACTAGTTACGTCGTTGGCCCATGCTGAATACGACTTTGTGCATGACATTAAGAAAGCAATCAGTGAACCACACGAACTGTGCCCATTCTATCTATGCGTAAAAAGCACGAGCCTCACACAAATGCGCGCCTTCAACTTCCAGCGGCACACTCTCGCTCAGCAAACCGCTCATATGGTCGCTGGCAGCCGGCGCCGCAGACTTCAACTTCGACTCCACGTCCACACACTTGTCACGGAGCGACAAGAGCCCCGACGACAACTCCGACACACGACTCGGCTGCTCACCGGCCATTTCATCCACCAGCACCGACATACGACGACCGCTGCGAGGATCCTGCAACAACAGATAGATCCCCTGTAGTCAATGGCATATCCACAAAGGAGGAAGTGCGTGCTCGCACAACGCTGTGTTCTGAAGCGTTCTGTGCGCGAGCAGACACGACCGGCAGTGCAACATCGGCAGCTCCACTTGAAGAGATCATGTCACTCCATGGAGGGAGATGTCACTATCGAGGAGATCCGTTCGTTTGGATCAAGATCTCATTCCCTCCTTGACCACCACAATGAGCGATGACGGCAGCGGCAAGAAATGGTTCCCGCTCGAGTCGAATCCAGCGGTGATGAACACGTACGTCGAAAAGCTCGGGTTCCCGACGGCCGACTACAGCTTCTGCGACGTCCTGAGCACGGAGGAATGGGCGCTCGACATGGTCCCCAAGCCTGTCGTTGGCGTGCTCATGCTCTTCCCCATCAAGCCCCACACTGAAGCATTCGCCAAAGACGAGGCTCAGCGCATTGAAGCGAACGGGCAGGTCGTCTCGCCCAACGTCTACTACATGAAGCAGACTGTCGGCAACGCGTGCGGCACGGTCGGGCTCCTCCACGCGATTGGCAATATGCGCCAGCATATCGCTTTGGGTACGTCTTCGTTCACGCTGCCATTGTCGGTCAAGACTGCTCACAGTATAGTGCGGCGGTGCCTGCGTTAGCCGAGTCGTCGTATCTCGCGAAGCTCTTTCGCGATACCGTGGGCAAGACACCCGACGAGATTGCCGAGTATCTGGAAAAGGACGATGAGGTTCGTTGTTGTTTACGTACCTCAACATCGAGCTTTTGTACTAACCCTTTGACGCAGTTGGAAGATACGCACGGAAGCGCGGCACAAGCTGGCCAGTCTGAGGTACGCTGTGGTCGAGGCTGATGGACACGTTGGACTCATGATCCCACTGCTTACATTTCGGTGATGGTATTAGCAATTGGAAGACGTGGAAGACCCGATCGACACCCATTTCATCTGCTTCAGCTGTGTCGACGACCACTTGTACGAGCTTGACGGCCGCAAGAAGTATCCGATTAACCACGGCCCATCGTCGCCCGACTCACTCCTCCAGGTTTGGACTCGGAAAAATGTTGGGTCGAAATATTGTTTGACACTTTCGTGATGAATAGGACGCGTGCAAAGTCGTACAGCAGTTTATGGCGCGAGACGAAGGCGAAGTGCGTTTCACGATCCTCGCGCTCGCCAAAACGCAGGATGACGAGTGATCCAGTCGCCAAAGACAAAGGATTCGGTTTCACGCTGGTTCTAAATCCTAATGAGCTCGTTTTTCCGTCGCGACGGCTCGCTTTCCATTGTTTTCTTTGCCTTGCACCGTAGAAGGCCGTGATGAGTACGTGTGTCCAAGCTTCTCCGTTTGTTAGGACATGTTCAAGGGGTCATGTCGTCGAACGAACACTGTATCTCGCCATCGAGCAGCGACGACAACGCCAAATGCGCTCTTCAATTTGTTGAGCCCCCAACACATCTCTATGGAGACAGCACGAAAACGTCTAATGAACACGCTTCCTTGCTTTGCAATAGGAGACACCAACACTCACCTCAGTTCGCCAACAATTGTGCTCACTGTTCTACTTTGCACTGGTTACTGCCCCCACGACGGTGGCTTCGTGCGGCCCTTGAACGTTCGCAATGTGGCAGTGGACGAGGATTTCGATACACACTCAACCACTCGGACTTGGCGTCAAACTCCGACTAAACAGTTATTCCGCGGGCTCGAAGAATCGCACGTCTTAGTCTCTGTCATTGAAACCGTGTGTGGCACTGGAAGAGGCGTGCTTGGTCGTTGTGGGCGGTAGCACTCCCCCAAGCGGGTGCTACAGACGCGCTCTCGGGGAGTCTCGGCCAGCGCACGACGCTGCAAACTCTAGGGTTACTGCACCGATACCGATATATTACGCTATTGTGGTGTCTACGCCATCGCCTGGCAGTCCTGGCGCGAGTGCAGAAGCGCTGACACGCTTCGTGAGTGACGGTCTTGCGCCTCACGTGCCATCTCACACTGGCCTGCACCGTCGTCATCTGCTCTCCATCGTGCCTGAGCAGAGCACCGACTCGCGGACGCTCCGGTCATCCCTGCCTTCCTCTCACACACTTTTGCAACGTCGCCTTCAAGCGCACTGCTCACCGACCGACGTGCCCATGAATAGCAACAACGACGGAACCCCGGCGCCGCCCTCTGCAACGGCGCAAGAACTTGATGCCGAACAAGCTAGCCTCTCGGCTGCCCGGCTGCTGCTCCCTCTTCTCGATGTCCAGGCCGCATTGAACGAGATGACGGTGACCGGCGAAGCGATGCAAGCAGCTCATCGGCCCATTCACGTGGCGCTCGCGAGAGCCGCCGTAGCGATCACCGAGGGAGGGTTTCGTACGTATTGTGCTGGCTTCCAGTCGGCGGGCGCTATGCTCGAGAGCATGGTGAATTCGGCGGTAGAGGCTCATTTTGCGCGAGAGTCGGCGTCCAACGAGTTGACGTCGAGCGCGTCGGCGGCCGCATCCCCGACAGCGGTCCAACAAACAAACTCGGCGGCGGTGGCCAGTGATGACGACTTAGAGACGAAGAACACCACGCGCGAGCCGCCGCCGACGGAGCGCTCAGTCGCGACGGCCAGCGATGACGACTCGGAGACGAAGAACACGCCGCGCAAGCGTGCGCGAAGCGAGCGTGAGTGAGAGCGTAGGCGACTGTCGCGCGATGTTGGCGAGGGCAACGTTTTGTTCCTTGATAACTACGCAATATATTGAGGTCTTTATCGAATTTGACTTGTACCTTTTTGAGTATTCTATGTCTCGTCAACCGGGAGCGACGCCAACGACGGATCGCTCATCAAGCCGTTCCAAACGCTTGCGCGCGTGCAGACCGATGCCTGCGCGCAAGCGAGCGCAACGCCAGCGCTTCCGATGAATGTGTTCCTTCGTCGCGGGCGGTACGAGCTCCTTCAGACGCTCGAGCTTGCTCCTCACGACGCGGGCGATGCTGCCACTTCGACGGTGACATACCAAGCGTCCCTGGCCACAACGTAGAGCGATGCAGAGAGGGGAAGGGGACGAAGAGCGGGACGAGCTTCTGTGGCATGAACCAGAAGCGTTTTCCAGCCGCCCCTTCGGCCTGTGCGCTGGAATCTCGGACGCTGCTGGGTGTGAGGAGCAGGTTCAGCCCCAGGAGACAGGCCACTACCTCTATAAATTAGTGCATCCAAACAGGCTATCTATAGTGAAAATTAATCTCATGGGCTTCATAACATAGTAACCCTTTTATGTCGTTGTATTGGCGCAGCAACTGCACATAAAACGCGCTGAAGTTGAAGTGGCCTTGCAATCCAATCCTGACGTTTCATGTCCACAATTCCATTCTAAGAAAACCCATCCTCCGTCAGAAGCGGCTGTGTATACTTTCCTACAGTACTCTTGCGCTACTGCAAGTGACGTCAATGGTGGCTCAGGATCACGTCCGAGGCGGCTTTGCGTTCTGTCCACGCGGTGGTGCCACTGCGTGAACGCCCCAAGTCTCCCTCGTCCTCGCTCCTGCACCATGGCTCCGAAGAAGGACGCCTCGACTGCCAACCGCGCACGCCGAGCATCGTCTGCGTACGACAGGGCGTCTCTGCGCGCATGGTCGAAGAACTGCAACTCGGAGAGCAGGAACTCGCGATCTTGACTGAAGAAGAGCGCTTGTCCACGGAGCCAGGAAAGGAGGCTGAAGAGTCGTTTGCACAGGTCGTCACCATTACAGCGCTCGTCAAGTACTGGAAGAACGTGCATCACGAGGTGCAGGGCGCACTCGAGCCGTTGCTCGGGTCCCTCTCTCCTTCAGACGGGTTGACCGTGGTCAAGATGATGCTGCGCGACGCCAACGACGGTGAGCGCAAGACTGTGCTCGAAGCCAGGCACCCCGCCAGGGCGGTGAGCGAGCGCCTGAAGGCCCGATTGCGCAATTAGCCACGTCGGCTCGCTCCACAGAAACCCGAACGGTGACAGGAAGACTTACCATGAACAAGACGACGTACGGCGAAGTGCCCAGCGAGCGCTCGACGAGAACGAGCGCAAGCATGTCCCGCCATTGCGACGTCACCACAACTAAGCAGACAATACACAAACACCATTTCGTCATTGCTGATATTGTGTGCGTACCGTCGTCGCCGAGCGATGCATCAGGCCAAAGCAACCATCGTGTCCGCGGAAGAGAACGTCCATGAAGCAGGGTTTGGAACAATCCAATATCATACGGATTGGGGTCGCAAATCGGAGCCAATCAATAATTGCAATTTTGTATATTGCGGGTTCTACTCAAAATTTCCGAGCCCGGCCGAATCAATCGCTCCGGCCCAATCGCGCGAGAATCGCTCCGCGGTCAAATCCCCACACAAACTGTTGGTATGTATAGGGTTGGCAAGCAAGAGGGGAATGCCAAAAAAGAAAACGGCACCTGCCCTTTGTATTGCTTTTAACCCAAACAGCCACGTATCTGTCCCCTCACCTGGTCCCAGGAATGTGAGAAAGGTGTCGCTAGCGGAGAATTTTGTAGCTAAGCTCAGTACTTTTTATTTTACCCATACAAAAAATATAGGGGAATTTTCAAAACGCAGCCGTTTTTTAAAAGTTATTTACTAAACGGGGCCGTTAGATTCCTAATTTGGCAACCAGTGGAAACTCAAACTGTCAGTGATGGGAGCGTAGACTTCCTGTAGCCACTAGCAAAAGCATAGCCTGTCGACTTCTTGAAATCAGTGCAGTTTTTAGGCCATCATGCTTGCGAATTACGTCCAATCCTTGCTTCAACCTACACTTCCTGTTCCCGTTGAAGGTATTGTGTGTTCTAGATGAAATTTCCAAACGGGTCGATTTCAATCGCCCCTGTGAATGAATGGCAATCGCCCCGCCTGTTATAAAACCGATAGAAAACCATCATAGCTTCACGGGGTTAGGTCCGGTTTAGGTGTGGAGTAATTTTAGCGAATCGAAGGACACGGTCGATTGTTGGTTAGCCAATCACAACGCGGTGACGATTAGTTCTATCGCCGCGAATCGGCAAATTTGGGCGGAATTGACAATAATGCTAGGGCTGCCGGCTATGAAAGGTCTACGACAGAATCAGATTCGGATGTTGATCTGAGTCGGTAGTATCAGATTCTGATTCATCTTACCACGAGGGTATCTAACGGCTCCGTTTCGTAAATTGTGAGAAGCTCGCCTGCGGCGTGCATAGCGGCTGGGGTACCCATCTCGTGAACACGTATAGTTAGATGTATAGTAGTTAGTTACGTGTATAGTGGCTTGATATTTGTAACCAGGCATACGTACTGAGTGGCACACCCATTATAGTGACATTGAAGTCATTGGGACTACAGTATCAGACACAACCGACACGATCAGCGTCTAGAAGCGCAAACAGTTCCACAAAGCAACAGGCCGCTACTGGTCACTGTCACCTTGGCATCTCGGGCATCTGAATAGCAGGACGAGGTTTGGAGTTTCTTCATATCTGTCGACGGGTGCGCCAATACGAGCACTTCAAGTGCGAATACTGTAAATCAAGAACCTCGGAGCCGT
>JAADWR010000438.1:0-10517 GCA_023336345.1 Pythium inflatum | reverse complement strand
CTTTGGTGTTCGAATACAGCCTCATCGGAGAGACCCGCAACTCGAGTTTTTCTAGTGGGAAGCTTCCGGTAGGCTAAATTTAGTGAAAACTCAGGACAGGGTACAACCCTAGAGCCTACAGTCCGATACGATGCCATATGAAATAGATTTCCATGGTATAACTGGCAATATACACAGAGCACCCCGCGCCGTCGTCAGCGACCTCCAAGAGCCAATGCAGACCTCCAAGAGCCATTGCAGCCGCCCGCGATCACCAAGAGCACCCCGCGCCGTCGTCAGCGACCTCCAAGAGCCACGGCAGACCTCCAAGAGCCATTGCAGCCGCCGCCGATCACCAAGAGCACCCCGGGCCGCAGTTGAAAGTCTGAGGATCTTACCCAACCCTAACCGGTTCGATCCAGTTTGGCGGAATCAGCCGAACTGGGCAGACACTGATTACACAGAGACTGCAAGGGTTTTTCATCACTCAAGGTTATTCCCAAGTTAGGTTATATTGCCATCTCAGGTTTTTCACATGCGGTCACGTTGGGCTCTCTGCCAGTGGTCACTTCATTCACGCCCTCCCAATATGCCTCGCCAACTGTTGCCAGCGGTGGCCAACGCGGTCGGATTAATCCACCACAGGAAGTTAAGAGCCCCAGCGAGCGCGGACGAGAGCGCACAGCCACCCCGTTCGCTGGCGGGGACGTCCGCAGTTGGACCTCCCCCCACCTCGGCGGTGGAAATCCAACGAGTTGCAAAGCCAAACAAGAGCGCTCCCGAGCCGTGTGCCGAAGGCAGAAAACGCGTGCGAGAGGAGGCGGAAGGTGAGTTTATTGTCGGCTGAACACAAGAATTCATACTGACAGATTCTGTGTTACAGTAAGTTTTAATACAGGTCCTAACAAACACATCGAAGTCGAAAGCGTCCCTCCTCCGCCACCTGCAAAGCGCCGAACGCCCACGTATGGCGCAAAGGGGCTGCGGCTCGATGGAGATGGTGCCTACGCAGTGCGCGCCTTTCTCGATTTCCGGAAAATAAACTCGGTCGAGGAAGTGTACGTCGAGTGGGTCGGCGGTGTCAAGTCGTGGCACACACGCGTGTCACTGGAAACCACCACCAATCAAGCAACGATAGAAATGATCGCCGCCTGGTATTACAGCGGAAAACAGCTAACTCGTGCAGCGTTCAAGGAATTGTGGACGAAGAAGAAGTCGAAGAAGAAGAAGAAGAAACGAAAAGGCGGCGCTGGACCCGACAATCGGTGCGGTTTTTTTGCCATCCAGCGTTCGTTCGAGCTGCTCGGCAAAGACTGGTTTTCAAAGTCAGTGATCGACGAGTATATACGCTCTAAATCGGAAGACTTTAGTGACGGAGCAACGTGGTCGGAGTTACGAGCCTTTGTTCGACACGTGAACTCAACGCTCGGCAAGAACACGCAGCATCCGAAGCTGCGGGATATGAAGATCAACATGCGCAAGAAAGGCGAGAACGGCCGAACAGGCGTTCGTGACCTCACTCGCACCGGAGGCGTATACATTGCCGAGTTTCTTGGTGACGAGATCGGCCACTTTGCGGCGGTCGATTCTAAGGACGGCATCATTGTCGTGCACGAAGAATGCGGTGTCGGTAATCTCGAAGAGCAGACGTGGATGGACACCTCCTGCCTTGTGGGAGTCTACAAGATAGGTATTGCTTGAACTGTGAAATACACTGGCTCTTGCGGCTTCCTTTCGGGTGCATTTGGCTAGCGGCGCGCGGCGTGACGATGCACTTGTCGCACATGTGCCACACGCGTTTCCCGAGCGTCGCGGCCTTGCCCGATAACACCACTAGCTTGGAGGCGTCAAGGGCGGATTCATTGCAAACATTCTCTCGATCCGCACAAGCGTCCCCAGGTGGACTTGGGCACGATATCAAGCATGCCATGCACGCGAGCAAATGCTCTGCTCAGCCGAGTGCACACTAAAGTGCGTAGCCTGCGTCGCGTCGTGGACCGCCAGTAACTCGCGATCCTTTTCTTCAAGTTGATGCTCAATGCTCGCACTTGTATCATGAAGCACACGAATGTTCTGCTGGTACACCGTCGCATTGTGCTCGAGCTCAAGGCACAGGCTCTTCTCGTTGTCGAGATATTGCGCCAAGTGGAGCTTCAAATGGCCCCCTCGATACTGCCAAACTGCAGTGGGAGAGGACGTACAACCGCTGGACGAGAGCCGTGAGGTTCGTCCGCGTATTGTCTTCAATAATCTTACGCACACCGCGAATGCGTTGGTTAAAAAGCGCCGCTTTCAGGTGCTTATAGTGCTGGTCGAACCGCTCGAGTGTGCGGTGCTCGCGACTTGGGCTGGTGGAAAGACCGGGAGCCATGCGTGCATACGTTCAAAAGTATCTTTTTCCAGACGTAGACGTCCTCATGCACAGTCTTGCGTTTCATCGGGAGGTATTCATCATCAAGTAAGACGCCACAGTCAACGGATGGCGCGCGTGCACGACGCGCATGTTTTTTGTGAAACTCGTTGCGCACCATCTCGGTCGTCAGCGCATCAAAGCGCTCGAGTGAATAGAGATGGCGTGTTGGGCTTTGGCGTCAGCCGTCACGGTCATGCGCGACCGCGGGCCGAGCGCACTGCCTTTCCACGCGACGTACACGCTCCGCACAAGGTCGCGCTGTTTGGCGTAAAGCTGCTTGTCGGTCTCTTCTAACCGCCTCAGCCGCACCGGGAGATTGACGAACGCAGCCAGCGTCACGCGTCTCGGCGATCACGCACTGCAAGAGCGCGCGCTCGCGCTCGGCCTCCATGGGCATCGTTTGGTTGTGGAGAAGCTCTTCGCGAGCGGAAAACAGCTCGAGGAACATGAGCATCGTAGCCCATCGGCGTGGCGCCACGCCCGAGCGCATACCGCATCTCTTTGATCCGCCGACGCATGAGAAGTCCATGAACGAGCGTCGAAATCTTGGCCGCAGCGAGCTGCCGCTGCTTGTCGCCCGTTGCTACGTCGTAAAACGCGGAGTCGTACACCACGCCTATGGCAGACTGATTTGCGCCCTCGCGGCGGGTGTACACGTCGTACAGATCGTGCATACTGTCGTTAATGTACAGTTGATTATGATGATTAATGTGTTGAAAACCTAGGAGACATCACGTCTCACACGAACTGCTGGTACTTGGAGGGAGAGGCTTGATTTCGATCCCGCTGGAATGTACAGACCAATACCAGCGCTCGGCGCGACGCGTACGCCGGTGATTGGGGCAATGGAGGTGGCTGTGGAAGTCGCAACGCCCCCAAGACAATCGTAGAGCCCACCCTCGGAATTCAAGTCTATTGAGTTCAATCAATGTACTCTAACAGCTATGTCTAGGCAACACTACGCCACGATGAACCATGTCGCAGAGAGCCCGTGGTCACGATAGGGATTGGTCCAGTACACGACTTAGGAATTGTGAGTCCGAACAAACTCACGATGTCGTAGACGAGCCTTCCATCAGACGAATGTCGAGTTGCGTCATGATCGTACGAGTGCCCCAATGCGCCAAGGACGCCCCGACATGCTGCGCGATGAGCAGCAGCCGCTTGTACAGGAGTCCACGCTTGATCAGGATCATGGAGTCGATTCCGCCACGTGGAGATCGTGACGAAGGTCTCGAGTACCAATTGCTGCCAGACCGTCTGGAGAGCTGGAATTACACTTGTCCGCGTGCCTCTTTCTTCTGGTGGGCAATGACGGAGCGAATGCAGTTCCCAGATCTGCGGCGGCACGTCGGAGAGCTCGATACTGAAGATAGATGAGAGGAAATCGGCAGCGGTCGTGAGGTCATTGCCGCGCCAGAGCCCAGCGGCTTTCCACATGCAGCGGAGGATAGACCAGAGCTGCTGAGCTGCGTGGCAGTCCCACAAGATGTGCGCGACTGTGCCGCCACTTGCTCCCACTGTGCAACAATGAGGGCATCCACGGCGCTGGTGCACTTGGTGGTATGTATGCACCACTGGCCGAGGATGACTTTGCGATCCTTGTTGTTTGAGGCAACGAGAGGGGCATTTTGCTAACGTCCACTCCAAGGCGAAGCGCATAAAAAATCGACTCGTGGTGATGTTCACGCGCGAGGACTTTTCTTGCTGCCGCTGTGTGTTTGGACTGGACAAAGGGATTCACGAGATTGTGTTGATGCCTTAGAGGTGTCGAGTAACAGAGACAATGCACACCTTATCTGCATTACAGCATCAATCATTCAGTCCGGGCGGTTTATGCTACCAACGCTCTCACCAAAGCACTTTCCCAGACGCAAGCTTCACGTTCTCACTCAGATTCTGCCCCGGCGACGACATGCGATGGAGCCCTTTTGGTTTGAGGTGGTCGACGACGTCGGGGCGCCGTTGATTGCCGCGACTTCGGTCGTCGTGGAGATCGAAGACGTCGACATGTCGCGCGATGCGGTGGTTGCCAAAAGTCGATGGATCTCCCGGACAATGCGCGCCCGTACAAGCTCAAGGTCTTTAAGAACCGCGCGGCGTTTAACGAGAAGCGAGCGCTGGCTGCCGATGCGCCGATCCATGAGTATGGTCGATCGGCGGCCGATGCGCTCATCGTCCAAGCGCCGCCGCCACAGTATGTCCCAGTAGCTATCGAAAGTGGTGCGATTCTTCAGCTGCCGCATTTGCGACGCGCAGAGCTTGTCGACCGCGTCCACGAGATGCTCCAGTCCCGTCGCTTTGTGCTCTTGATTGCGCCGCCAGCGTCCGGAAAGACGTCGCTATTGAAACTATTTGCCAACCAGTTTCTCAAGGTCCAGTGTCACTACGTGTCGTTCAACGATCCCAATGTCTCGGCTGCCGACTTATTGCTCGAACGTGCTCGCATTGACAGCAGCTATGGCGCTACAGACCTCAGTCCGCGTCAAGACCGCGTCGTGATGATTGACGATGCACAAGAAAGTATGACGACCGGGCTTTTGGAGCATGCTGATGCATGTGGCGGGCATGACATTGCCAAGGAACGTGCGCTTTCTCATTGCTGCGACGCACTTGATCGAAACCGGAAGCGCGGACACGGTAGAGTTTGTCTCGCTCTCGCAGCTCACGAGAAGTGATTTCATGTTGCGTGAAGACGAGGTCCATGCGTTCTTGTCATTGCGCGCTCACATCGGATTACCCGAGTACCTGCAGACACCGGCGTTGACGCAGTTGATCGTTCAAGCGTGCAATGGACTCGTCGGGGCGTTGCGTGTGTCGGTTGATGCCATCGTGATGCGCTGTAAACAACAATCGACTCTAACGGAGACCGAAGTGATGCGTTCTGAAGAAGCACCGACTCCGACGGGGACCGACATGAACGCTTCTACCTCTCGCACGCTTGTCTCCGACGCATGAGCCGCTGCTTTGGGGTGACTCACTCACCACTGAGTGCTGAGCTCCGCAAGGTTTTGCTGCAGAGGTAAGGTTCTTTACACGTCAAAATCAGGTCAGGTCACGGGATAGGTCACGTGACCTATGCACGTGACCTGACAAAATAATAGACTGTGACCTACAGGAAATCACGACCCAAATAGGTCACACAAGCGTGGCCATGAGAGTCCAAAACACCAAATTCTTCTCTACTGTAGACAACGTTGCGTCCCCACAGAGGGAGGTTCTATAGCTCACAGTTTGGGTGGACCTCCCTAGTTGATTCTCTGCACCAGCGTTACTCAATAGAAACTTTCATAAAGAGAGCGCAACTTCTATTGAGTTCGAACTCATCGTCTTCGGTGTCTGGAATACTGGCGCCACAGTGGACACACAGGAGAGAATTCGTTCGAGCATATATGGCACAGCGACGACGAGACGTCGTTTCCACTCGTTACGTATATAGTTAGAGAGGAGCAGCTCGTTCACGAAGTCGCCCGGACGAGCTCAAGCGCGAGCAAGACTGCCGCACGTGCGGCCAGCGGACCAGATCAGCTCGGCCACGTGGCCAGCGGCATCGCCGAGGTGTTTCACGATCAACAGGGTCCGACTGTCCGTCTTTGGCTCCCCGCACGACCATGCTCGCTTCGACACCTGCCACACCACTCCCGGGCTGGCTCTCTCAACCATCGCATCGATTGTCATCAACGCTCGACTCTTCGATCCTGCATAACTCGTGAATGGACTGCTTCGTTTGCCCCCCATGCTCCTGGAGTAGAAGAGGAAAATAATCGCTTCACGACGGCGACCGAGATCGACAGCTGAGACCACGGCGTTCTTGCGCCCGTAGCGATCATAGTGCGACGGCGGGATCGTCGACGCGTACGTGTGGAGAAAGATGCGCGTCGTCTGGCTCATGGCGCCCAAGCCACTGTACTTGGACTGGATATCAAACCCGACGGCGATGTGGTCGAGCTCTCGCCGGAGTGCCGCGCGGTCCTGGCTCGACACGACCTGGTCGTGCGAGTATTTCGGGATCGTCTTCATGACGTGAATCGCGCGGTCTTCGAAAGGTACTGCACTGCAGCTCGCAAACACGAGCGATTTCGTGCGCTTGTGCTTCGTGCTGATCTTGACGCGCATCTTAGGATGGAGCGTCGCGAGCTGCACACCCACGAGCCCGTCCAGCGCGACGCTCGATCCGTTGGTCGCTTGGCCGCTCTCGCGATAGCTCGCCGACGTTGTCTACTCGGCCGGTGCCCTGCGGAACTCAAACTTGTGGCGCTGCTTGAACAGCACTTGGCCGCGTTTAACCTTGTTGCCGCAGAGCGACTGCATCGACGCTTCATAGTCGCTCGACTGCTGGTTGATCAGCACGTTCAGCACTTCGTTCAAGTGGCACCGGATCTCGGTCTTGTCCACGAGCGCGTGCGCAATGTCCAAGTCGTCGTCCGGGTTGTCACCGCCGCCGAGCAAGAGCTCAAACATGTCGACGCCGTTCTTGCGCTTGCGCTGCTTTCACCGGCGCCGAAACGTGTCTTTAATGGCCGCGGCTTCGAGCTTGGGGATCGTCGGAGCACGTCGTCGGCGACTTCTTGGTCTGACACGATCATACGCTCGTAGCCATTGCCGACTTGGACGACCAGGTCGCCATAGTTGAGCGGCGTGCCGTTCGCGGAGCAGGGCGCGGACGCTCATACTGGAGAATCTAATACGCTGAGCTGGAAAGAGGATACAGTGCGCTATCCCATGGTCTCACACCAATGGTCATCTCAAATGTGAATCCCAACTAGAGTCGATTTTGGCGTTGGGACACGGGAATTGCGCGTTGGTGTCGTTAGGAGATGCGCCGAAGTGACGCGCGAAGACAGAGACGGTTGTCGAACGATGACGATGGCGATCAGATCATCCTTGTTGAGACTTGAAGTGCCGAAACTCGTCCATAAAATCCCGTTTACGTTGGCCAAAACAGCGTTTTACAGCTTCTTCGATGGTCCTGATGAGATGGACCTGTCGTGCTGAGACCAGATTGTCCCATTCAACCTTGGAGATTGTATGCAACCGCCATGGCAACAACGACTCCTAGCTGTCGCCTTCCTTAACAGTGAATTCAATTTACCACCGGTCAAGACCACTGGTCCGCGCCGGTGCCGATTGCACTTGCTGCGCGCTTGACTTCACAAACGCTCAACTTTGTTTCGAAAAGCCAAACGGCGAAAACCCCACCGACGCTCGATGCCGGGGAGAACGAGGCGCTCGGCCACGTGTTCAACACATGCATGAACAACAAGGACGCTATTACTAAGTGCCACAATGACAGCCTCCACATGACCAACAGTGCGACAGCTCCAACGACTTCGACGCCTGCACCAGGACCAACCACTGTCCTGGACGCCGCAGCCCAAGAAGAACAAGAACAAAAGGTCCCAGCACCGTGGCACCCCGGCCACGTCGAGCGACACGACCCCATTGAGAACCAACCCGGACGGGTCGACTCCAGCCACGACTTGGACTCGCCATCATCGACTCGCGTCGAGCGCCAGGAGCAAGCGCTAGCACCAGCAGACGTCGCCTCCACCGCCAACGAAAGGAGGCATTGAACTCTAACCCAGTCGTCACGATTGTCGTGGCGGCAAGTGAGACCCGACGCGAGAGTGAGTACCATCTCTAGAAGTAACTCAGTGGACGCCAACGTTGACTGAATGACTGAGAGAGAGTATCTCCTAAGCTGGTGACCCAACTAGCGTGATGACGGAGTCGTGAAGGGATCATTATGATGAGTGCTCATTATGGTTAGTGCTGTTGTGACAGGGTGACTCGGAGTGACGACTTGGTGGTCTACAGGAAATGGTCAGGAAACAAACGATGTGTGGTTGAGCTCAATCCAAGTGTGACCCGAGTGTGACCTGTGAAAAAAAACCTGTGACCTGAGACGTGACCTAGCAATAAAACCTTGCTTGACATATCACTGGACCTGACCTGGAAAAGACCCGAAAAGGATTCTTCCGCTGCAGAGTGTGGTGACGCAGACGCAGATTCGGTCCGACCAGTGGAAAACAGAAGAAGACAAGCAGTGCTGGGCGACCTTGAAGAACCGAGGAGTGGTCGTTGAAGGCGCCAATCGCGTGGTGGCGTTTTCGTCTCCGTTGGCTGAGCGATACTACAGTCGCTGGCTCTTTCCGAAGCGTGCATCCACCAATCCTTCATCGCTGCAAGAACTGATCAAGAAGGTGCTTGAGAACATGGCGGTATCTGCACTGTCGCAGTCGGTTGGCGGAGCAGCGGATCGTTTTCCCACGGCAGCGGCGTTCCAGCAGCAGTTTTGGCGAGGCCTCGCGTTGGTCACGACGAGCTCGTGCTCGATTTGGCATGACGAATCGCGCGTGTTTGCGTCGTCGTAGTCGTCCGCGAGTCCATCGCCACTCGTCTTCGATCTCCATAATGGTCCAGCAATGCAGTGGGGACTGGAGCTGATGGTGTATGGAGAAAGGGAGAATACGAGCGGCATTGCTGTGGGCAGTATGTATGCACCACCGGCCGTGGATGACTATGCAGTTTTCGTCAATATTCAAGGCAATGAGACGGGGGACGTCGCTGACTTCGAGCGCCTGGAGAAGAGCGTCATTGTCGTGTTTAAGCTCGGGGACTTTTCATACTGCCGCTGCGTGTTTGGAATGGACAAAGGAACGGAAGAGATTACGTTGCAGTCGTAAAGCGCACAATGAACTTGAGCAATTCGCTCTGGTTGATCTTCACATACTCTACTCTAGACAGATACGTTTCCAGGCGCTGTCCTCAGTCGGTCGTCGCGGCCGCGAGCACGCGCTGCACCAGCAGCGTCCAGTGATCGTACTTGGCGCGCTTGACGGCGTCCAGCAAATGCCAACAAAGAAGTCAGATCCACAAGCCCCTCCTCCTTCATCCGCCATGGTACGTACGTCAAGTCGTCGAGCTAGTTGGTCGCGACAAACGTCTCGTGCACGCGCTCCGAGATCGCTTCCCAGTCTTTTTTCCGAGATTCCGAGGTCGACACCATGAAGCACGGGCAGCTCGGCTTGCAGCGTCGACACGATCGTCACGACGCGCTCAAAGCGGCCGCTCACGAGGTCTTGCCAGCACAGTTTGCCCAGTTGCTCATCGATAAAACACGCGTCCGCGTGGTCCACGTCGACCCACTCGCGCGCAACGCGCACGACGTGCGTCGCGAGGACCCACTCGTCCTGCTCCATGCACTGCGCGACCAAGTCGACGGCGCACGCGTTGCGGAAAGCAATGTTGGCACCGTCGTCCACCGACGAGCACTCGCCGAGGATCAAGAGAAAATTGGCGGCCGTGCGGAGCTCTCCGCGCTGGCGACACACGTTGAGGAGCTCAACAGGATCGCCAGCGGCCGGAAACAAGAGCGGCAAGCTCGACGGTTCGCTCTTGAGGCAGCGGGTCGTGGCACGCGAGGAACGTGCGGAGACGCTCCGTATCGCGTAACGGCGTCGGCCACGCTGCGCACGCGTCGCGCGTGAGAAGAGCCGCGTGATCGTCGTGGTACTGGAGGCCACGAGGCGCTGGGGCCGCTGCTCCGGATCGTCGCATAGGCGACGTTCTCCAAGTATTCCACAGTCGGTGGACACTTGGCATTTTGAATTCGCCCACCGGCGTGCATCATGGTGCCGCTGCTTCTCTTGGGCTCCAACGCTGAAATAGACACCCTAGAAGAAAATTTCTTCCCAAAATATCTTTTCGCTGATTTCATCAGTCCATCTCTCCCAACTTCACAAAGAGAACTTTAGTATGGGGTGGTTTTGATGTTTTTCAGAGGTCACAGGAAGTCACTCAGTCATTTGGTGCATGGAGCAGCGTTTTTGGTTTGCGCTCGTGAACGATGTCGGCGCGCCGTTGGCGCGCGTGACCTCGGTCTTTCTGAAGATCAAAGATGTCGACATGTTTTGCACGGCGGTGTTTGCCGCAGTGCATCGTAAGCTTCCAGCCAACGTTTCGGCGTGCGATCTCACCGTCATTCCGAACCACGCGGCATTCAAGAACAAGCAAGCGCTGACCACTGGTGAGTCCATTGACGCGTTTGGCGCATCGTTGAACGAACCACTCGTTGTCCAAGCCGCGCTACAAGTACCGCCGCAAGCCCCGCTGTCAGAGCTTG
>JAADWR010000436.1:0-10526 GCA_023336345.1 Pythium inflatum | reverse complement strand
GGGTCGACGCCATCGCTCTCGGGGACCAAGTGCGTGTACGGGTGGGTGGGACCAAAGACGGCAACGGACTCTTCGAGCGCACGAAGGCCGATCGTGGCCTTGAGGTCGTAGGTCGCCGGGTCGTTGTAGATCTTGGACATGATCTTGCGTTCCAACCAGACCGTCCACCCTTCGTTCAGCCAGAAATCCTTCCACGTGTGGTTCGTCACGAGGTTGCCCGTCCACGAGTGCGAGCTCTCGTGGTCCACAACGTCGGCCAATGACCGATCGCCCGCGAGCAGCGTCGGCGTCACAAACGTCAAGCACGGGTTCTCCATGCCGCCGTATGGGAACGACGGAGGCAAGCACACGAGGTCGTAGCGCTTCCACCCGTACTTTTGCCCCGTGATTTCTTCGGCGTACTGGAGAAACTCCTCGGTCTGTCCAAACTCGTGTGCAGCTTTGGCGACGACCGTTGGCTCGGCCCACACGCGGCTGCGCGGACCAATGTCCATGGACTCGAGCTTACCAGCCGCGATCGCCAAGAGATACGACGGGATCGGCACGTCTTGCTCGAACGTCACCAAGCGCTTGCCGTGCACGTGCTCGCGGTGAGTCTCGCCATTGGGTTTCTCCATAGCAATCGCACTCAGGAGTGCCGTACACCACGACGGAACCGTCACAGTCGCCGTGTACGGAAACTTGCAGGCCGGCGTGTCGGGGCACGGCACAATGCTGCGGGCGTGGATGGCCTGGCACTGTGTAAACAAATACGGGTGCGTCTTGCCGGCCGTGAGCTCCTTCGAGAGCCACTGGAGACCGCTCGATGCCGCGGTCGTCGTGTAGTGCACGCGCACTTTCTTCGACTCGGGGTGCACAGGGATCGTGAGCGCCTTTCCAAAGACCGCATCGGCCTTGGGCGCGAGCGTAAACGCAACGTCGTGGCCATCGACCGACGCGTTTTCGATCGTGAGGTGGTTCGTGTCGAGCACGACGACTGGCGTCTTGTCGGTCGCAATGTCGGCGACATAGTCGATCGTGTACTCGGCAAAGCCACGGAGTTCGCGGCGGTCAAAGTCGACGTCAAAGACCCAGTGGAGGTGCTTGAAGCGGACGTCGTTGAGGTTCGCGAACGAATGGTGTTGGAGCGGAGGCTGGCCGCACATCGTGGTGTCGACTCGAGATGGGAACGGCGAGAATGAGATGACGTGCTTCTTTGTGATGGCCATCAGCAAGGAGCTCACCGTGTTTTGGGACGAGGTGACGGTAAATTACCATCAAATGACAATTCAATGGAAAGTTACACATGAAACTTACCAACTGCTCTTGTAGAGAGTACAACTGGAGAGAGTGTATCCATGTCATATCACTCTTGGGAACTGAGCCGGGAGTTTGTCGCTCAATAGTAACCACTGTAGAACGTCCTCGCGTAGCACGAGCTCGCAACGTGCCCTTCGCGGCCACATCGTGAACGCAGCGCCACATCGAACACGTGGGTCTTGGCGTAACACGCGCCCTCAGAGTGTCCCTCACGTCCACACCGTGCGCACAAGGCGACGCCGAGCGCGTGGGTCTTGGCGTAACACGAGCCCTCAGAGTGTCCCTCACGTCCACACCGTGCGCACAAGGCGACGCCGAGCACGTGGGTCTTGGCATAACACGCGCCCGTGGTGTGGCTGTCGCGGCCGCATCGCTGGCACGCCAGGGGTGAGTCGTTCACTTCGACATCATCCACTAAACTTTCGCTTGTGCACTGGGCCGCAAAGTGATCGTCGCTTCCGCAATTGAAGCATTTGTCTGTGCTCCCTCGCGTGAACCGTGAGATCGAGTCGATGTCTGATGGTAGGAGCTCGACGCGTGAGTAGCTCCCGCCTCGGACATTCTCCACGCCGTACTTGAGCATGCACTTCATCGTGACCTTGTCTTCGTCGAATGGGTCACTGTTCGGGATCAGTTCGGCAACACGATGGGGTTTATGGAGACGCGTCCACGTCGAGCCGCGGCCGCTGAAGTGCTCCTCCAAGCGCTCGTCGACACTCGCACGGGCCGTTTTCCCAACATAGTACTTTCCATTCGCGAGCTCGAGCAATAGATTGTCACGGGCTCGAGCGCTACGTCTGGCAGCGGCGAGATCACTGGCTGACGTACAATGTGCTTTTTGACGTCGGTCGCGGTCATGGTCACCACTTTTGGCCTGGCTGAAACCTTTACCTTGGACTTGGAGAATATCGCGTCAGTTGTGAAGAAAAAGTTGCCCTGCATGCTGAACTGTGAAACGATGATCAACTCGTTGGGGGCACAGCGAATGCGACTGTGCTTGCCAACGAGGTTGAGCCGCTCTACCGGGCGTTGGCGCGAACTTAAAGTATGTGGAAGAAGACTGGCGATCGAGTGGTTCAGTCCAGAGGACGAGGAAGGCACCACCAGTGTTCGGCCTGGTTCCATCTGCGCCACTGCCCCATGGGCCCATGCTCAAGTTCTCATGTGGGATTAGCATAAGGTCACGAAGAACCTTGGAGTGTGTCGCATGACACCATTGCTCGAGCGCCTGATGAGGCCATTGAGATTCCCAATCTTGACCCGCTTCATTCGAGCAGCGCTTCAGCTGCGGCGTTCAAATGTCATCATTGGCGGCAAGAACAGCCTGCGCCCGCTGGTGGAAACCCATCATGGGTGCCAAGATGATTGATAGCCATGCCAAGTCACTTTTAATTTGACCAGGTGCATCTCACTTTCGCCAGGATTTCTTATTCCATGCAGTCGAATGTGTCGGTCGACGGGGCTGGTCGCTCAGCGCATGACCACTGGCATGCGTCTTTGCATAGCACACGCCTTCTTCATGACCTTCACGTCCGCAACGGAGACACCAGTTGGCGCCATTGACGTGGGTCTTTGCATAGCACGACTCGGCGGCGTGGCCGCCTCGGCCACAACGTATGCAGTTGGAAGCTGCCGTCGCGCTCGGTCGTTCTTCAAGCGGTTGCGACTCCGTTGGCTGCGCCAAGCTCCCCAGCGTCACGTGTGCCTTGGCGTAGCACGAGCTCTCGACGTGCCCCTCGCGCCCGCATCGCAAGCCCCAGTCGGCACCGTTCGTGTGGGTCTTAGCGTAGCACGCGTCGGCTGCATGCCCTTCACGGCCGCATCGCTGGCACGCTGATGCCTTCTCGTTCTTGCTCTCTTCAGCTGAGCTTTCGCCTGTGCACTGGGCAGCAAAGTGCCCGTCGCGTCCGCACTTGAAGCACTTGTCTGTGCTTCCGCGCAGCAGTCGCTCAATCGCTTCAACGTCCGACGGCAGCAGCTCAATGCGCGTGTAGCTCCCGCCGCGGACGTTCTCCATGCCGTACTTGAGCATGCACTTCATCGTGACCTTGTCTTCGTCGAATGGATCACTATTCGGGACCACTTCGGCGACCTGAATGGGTTTGTGGAGACGCGTCCACGCCGAGCCTTGGCCGCTGCGGTGCTCTACCAAACGCTCATCGACGTTTGCACGGGCCGTTTTCCCAACATAGTACTTTCCATTCGCGAGCTCCAGTACGTAAATCGTCACGCGTTGGGATGTGGCGTCTGGCAGCGACGGAACCGCAACGATGGGAGGAGGAAGAAGAGGAGGAGCGACGACCACCGTGCGATGCTCCACGACTGTCACGACCTTGGTGACGACTTGAACGTGTGTACGCACTGGCTTGGAGAACGTTGGCTTGGAGAACTTGGAAGTCTTGGCGTTGGAGAACGACGCTTTGGCTTTGTGCGACGGCTTGGGCTTGAACGAGGCCTTGGCCTTGGCCTTGGAGAACTTCTTCGGCGGCATGACAACACCAGCAATTGACTTACTCAGTGGGGCCACAGTGGACACCAACTTAGTCTACCACTGAGAGTCAGTCGGTCCACAGACTGTCCTGAAGCCCCAACCACGAACCAAAGAGGACGAGGAGTGTCGTAAGGCGCCCATGCCGCTCGCGTCTGTTGTCTTTGAAGACGCCGACAAGGTCGCGAGGCATTCTCGAACGTCACTACTTCCATCTGTGTCATCTGTGTCACTATTACGAGAGTTGACGTCAGTCTCACCCCAATCAATCGAGCCAGCAGCACCGCATCGCTTCTCGAGCGGCACCATGGGCGACGACAGTCACTGCGCCCGCTCTACCAACTCCACGCGCGTCCAGATCCACACGCGCGTGCTCTCAGCGCTCGCGCGCAGCGGCTTTGTCGACGAACGCGACGGTCTCCGATGGCGCGAGCTCCAACGCGTCTCGCGACTCTGGCGCGACACGATCGCCGGCGTCGTGTTTGCGCGCCACACGCTGCTCGTCACGCACGCACAGTGCGCACGCCACCATATTCCGCGTCGCGCCGAACGCCCTGAGCGCCTGCGCGTCGTCATGGACCGACTGCTTGCGCGCATTCCGACTGCCGACGTCACAGACGAGTACCCGCCCGCGACAATCGAGCAGCTCACGCGGTTCCACTCGGACGTCCACGTTGACGTGCTCCACAAACTCGCAGCCAAGATCGAGCGGAGCATGGCGGCGCTCGACGCGCTCGAGCTCCAAGAAAACGGCTTTCTGAGTCCCCGGGCGTCGTCCTCTGCCTCGGTCAAGGCCACGCGGCCGCACAATGGCTTTACGACCACCGACACGCAGCCATGCTCGCCGTCGTCCACGTACTTGCAAACGCGCCCGCAAAAACCCAAAGGCAAGGCCACGTACTATGCACAATTCGAGTTTATCGACGTTGACGACGACACGATCCTCATGCGCCATACGCTCGACGCCGCATTGCTCGCAGCCGGCGCCGTGTGCCACGCCGTCGACCGCGTCCTTTCTTCTCCATCCGCAACGCGCAATGCGTTTTGCGTTGTGCGGCCGCCAGGCCACCACGCTGAGCCGCAAAAATCGATGGGATTTTGCTTTTTCAACAACATTGGCGTCGCCGCGTTCCACGCGCTCGAGCAGCACGGTCTTGAGCGCGTCGCGATCATTGACTTTGACGTGCACCACGGCAACGGCACGCAAAAGCGCGTGGAAAAGGACAAGCGACTGCTCTACGTCTCGCTCCACCAGTCGCCACTCTTTCCGCACTCGGGCTTTGCACGCGAGCGCGGACCGTTCGATAATCTCGTCAACATCCCGCTGCCCGCGCGCTCGACCGGCGCGGTCTACCGGCAGAAGCTGCTCGACACGGTGTGGCGCCACGTTGTTGCCTTTGCGCCGCAGCTCGTGTTCATTTCGGCCGGATTTGACGGCCACGCGAGCGATCCGCTCTCGGACATGCGCCTCCAAGCCCACGATTTCTATTGGATCACGAACGAACTCGTGCGCATGGCGTGGCACGCGTGCGACGGCCGCGTGGTCTCGGTGCTTGAAGGCGGCTACAACGCCACGGCGCTCGCCGACTCGGCCGAGCAGCACGTGCTCGCGCTCGTCCATGGCTCGATGCCCAATGCCCACGGCATGAACGACCGGCGCCATTTTTACAATCAATAGAATAGATTTTTGTGGACCATTCTACTTGGGCGCCGAGAGCAGCGTCTCGAGGTTGGCGCGGAGCTGGTCGTTGGCTTTGCGGAGCACGTCGACTTCTTCTTGGTGCTTCTTTTCGTCGCTCGTTTTGCGCTCTTCCTCGCGCCGCTGGACCGCGTCGCACCGCGTCACGAGCTCGTCTGTTTGCGCCGCGAGCTCGCGGTTCTCGGCTTCGAGCGTGCGGATCTTTTGCTCGGCTTCCATTTTCTTTTGCTCGGCCATGAGCGCCTTGCGCATGCCGAACGCAATGCTGCTTTCGTACAGCGTCTGGTACGCAGCGATCGTCATGCGCGCTTCGTCGCGCACGCGCAAGAGCAAGAGCCCTCGCTCCGAGCAGTTGATCGTGATCTGCCGAATGAGTTCGTCTACAGAAGAATGAGATATATAGACGGTCTCACATAATATATACAAACGTACCAAAGCACTGGGCGTAGAGCTCTTCGCGGACGGGACAGATGCCCGTCTCGCGCGCTTGACGCTGCTGGAGACGCAAATCCAGTTGTTCTTGGAGGTTGACGACATCGAGCCGCGTCGCTGGCGTGCTCGAGACGTACTGGACCCAGAGCTGTCCGTCTTCGGTCCATTCTTTCGGCGGCAAGATCGAGTTGAGGATGTCTTCGGTCTGCGACTGCGACTGCGTATGGCTTCCTGTAAAGAGCGTCGGTTTCGACGGCGCACTGGGCTCGGGTGGCTGCGTTTGGTTCGACTTGGTGCTTGGCGTGGGCGTCGGGGCCTTGGGCTTGGCTCTGAGCGCCTTTTCCTTGGTCGTGTTGACGAGGATCGGGCTGTTGTACTTGACCAACGAGCTCTGCGGTGGGATCATCGCGTCAGTAGAGAGCAATAGAGAGAGCGATCAGGGCGATCAAGTGCGAGACCAACGCGCCATTGCCTGCACATCGTGTGACCTTTCGCGGCACATCGAACCGTACTACCTGTATACTAATAAAAAACCTCTATCAAAACATTAAAGCCTTCAATAAAGCATGTTTTGGAATAGTACCAAAATATTGGTCATCAAAAGTTCCTGTCTGTTCATGCATTATCACAGGTTTGACGGCGGCTGTAGCTTCCGGCCAATATCCAAGAGCTCGTGACCATGACGGACCGCAAAGCGCCGCCGTACCTCCGCGTGAAGCGGCGCAACCAGACCGTGTTTGTCGACGCGCTCCCGGGCGACGCGTTTCTGAGCGTCAAAGAGAAACTCGCAGCGCTTTTCCACTTGAGCGGCCCGTCGCAGCTCCAGCTCTGGAGCGGTCTTAATCCCAAAGACAGCAAAGAGCTCACGGACGTCGCGACGCTCGCGGACCACGATCTCCAGAACGACAGCGTCGTGTACATGTGCTGGAAGAAAGAGAGTGCGTCTGCATATAGAGCCCTATGACTGGTGGTGGTCTCACTTGTCTTATCCGTAGACTCGGACCAGTGGGAAGAACTGAGTGTTGCCAAGATCGACGCCCTCGCGCCAGACGCGACGGGCGCTGCGAGCGGAGCCAAGGCCGAGTGATCTGTTGGCGATAACAACATTATGCGTGTACTTTCTCTATCTCTACGAGCTCACTCGTCCTCCATTATGCTGAGCTTGGCGTCGCCCGACGCCTGGCGGTTGCTCCCAAACGCCGCGACGTTGGCGTGCTTGGCAATGCGCGAGCCAAATTGAATCGCGCGCTTCGCCAGTCGCGAGCAGTTCTCCAGCCCGAGCATGGCTGCCGCGACCCGGAGCACGAGCTTGTCGCCGCGGCCGCGCGGCTGCGCCAAGTCGCAGATGCTTGTGAGCGGCAATGACGCAATGTACTGGACGACGTCTTCGTCGAGAAACGGGAACCGCGCTTCGCGGCCGTGCGCCGAGATGCACCGGTCGTCGCGCCCCAAATTCCGTTTCCAAATACGCGCCATGTCAAGCGCGAGCTCGCGCTGCAGTGCGTCGTCGCCGCCTTGGGCATAAGTGGTTTTGTGGCGCCCGTAGCCGCCAAGCTGCTCGTCGGCGCCAATGCCGACCAGGAGCACGCGTGCCGTCGTTGTGTAGGGCTCGCTCACAGTGTCGGTCGAGCGTACAGGAGTCGTTGACGTTGCCGTCGTTGGCGTAGATTCGTTGGACTCCTGTTTCATGCGATGGACGCGACACAGAGTCGGTTCTTCCGATGTCCAGTGGTCCTTGTACGCGCGCACGAGGTCGTCGACACGGGCCTCTCCGTTCTCCGTCGGAACAACCATTGCTGCGAGCTGTAGACGACTCGCTCGCTTCTCAACCTCACGGACGTCAGGATTCTCTAGTCGGCCGAGCAACTTTTGGAGCTTGAGACAGCAAAAGCGACAGATGCCGAGGCTACATCCTGGCTTGCGCTTGCGCTTGCACTTGTTGGCTGGACACAGCACCGAATATTCGTCGATAGCACCAAATAGCTCTAGTCCCGCGAGTGCAACTTCGCCTTCTCGCTGCTCGCTCGAGATGGTGTGCGGTGTGAGAAAGGCGTTGAGGTCCACGTGATTAGTACTGCTTGTGATCTCGATGTGCGCGACTGACCCGTGACACCGAGAGAGGCACCAGAACGCGGCGCCAATGTTAAAGTCCATGTGCGTGTCACACGGCCGCAATAGCTTGACGATCTCGGGCTGACACGCGACGACCTCTTCATAGTCTTCGTTGACACAAACGAATCGCCACGTCCGTGTAGGAAAGAGCGTACAGAGTTCGCGGTACGAAAGCTCAGCGGCGCGACGATCAGGCGACTGAAACTGCGAGTCACGGTCAAAGCACACGTTCAAGAGATCAATCGGTTCGTCGATGTCGACGACGTGGAAGTGTGTGAGAGCGGCGAGCACGACCGAGTCGAGACCGCCAGAAAACAGCACGCCGACGCGGGCATTTGCAGTTGAGTTATGAGGAATCGTCCGGACGCGGACGCCTACTGCATTGCTGAGGGCGGTCAAGAGACCAACAGCCGCACGATCCAGAGTTGATTGTGTGGAATCCACAAGGCGAGGCAGCCCACAGTCGTAGCGATCCGATACCGTCACAGGCGGGACTTCCAGTGGCGAGGCGATGAGTCGATCGTGAGGATAGAACGTGAGGAGCTCGTCCTTGAGATCGAGCACAAAGAGACCGTTCGCGGGGACTTCGACAAACTCCATGGTCGTATCACTTGTCAACGCCACGGAACTGAGCACAAACGTTTGGAGATCAGAGACGGTGGTGGACGCCGAAGTGAGACTTTCAGCGAGCGATACGAGGGTCTCACTTATGTCACTGTGGACCAAGAGGCTCCGGCGCCCAAAGCGGTCGTGACCAAACACAATGCGCTGCGACGCCGCGTCGAACCACACCATCGCCCACGGACCGTGTACACGGTGGAGTGCGTTAAGGACCGACGTCGTGCCTTCTCGGGCCGCAGTTTCGAGTAGCTCACTGAGCCACTGCGTGTCGTTGCCGTGCTCGAGTTCATACCGTCCGCCGTCGTCATTGCCGTAGCCAAAGACTTCGCCGTTCCAGCAGAGGACGTTGTCGTCGGCGTCGATGCGCGGCTGCGACGTGAGCGCGTCGCCGCGCAAGTGGAGCACGGCGGCGCAGAGCCGCAGGCGCCAATGCTTGTCCGCACTGACGACGCGATCGATGGCGCCGAAATGGTCGGGACCGCGTTGGCGAAGCCGCTTCTCGATCTCTTGATTCAGTGACTCGTTGGTGACAAGCGACGGAGACGCATGAGCAGAAGGATCGTTGCGCTCGAGCAGCAGCGCAATGCCGCACATGCTGCCAGTCACAATAGTGACATTCGCATCGTTCAAGCGGTGTTTTTGTATAGTTCTAATTGGGAGGTGGCACTGCAGAGGGCACTAAAGAGAGGATTGACACCACCACACGGCAGTTGCGATCGTGAGCAAAGGACAATGGACGCGAGCGCGTCGGCGACAGCGCTGCGCAGCGAGACGACCGCCTCTACAGCGGCGAAAACCGACGGACCGAACGAACATGCACATGGTCAGGTGGCTGAGGCTTTCGAGCCGACGCTGACGCTCGAGGGACTGCGGCAGCAAGCCGAGCTCTTCGCGCAAGAGCGCGACTGGGAACAGGTCGGTCCTTTCATCAGCGATCTACCGCTTCTGATTGCTCACGAGGGTTGTGCGGACAGCACCACACGCCACGCAATTTGGTGCTTGCGCTCACGGGCGAAGTGGGCGAATTGTGCGAGTGTTTCCAGTGGAAAGGCGACCGCACATCGGTCGACGGTACGTTGGTTCTTGTTGCACAGAGTCTTGATCCACGCTTATCTTACGGTTCGTTAGAATGGCCGCCGTCAGAGCGCGTGCACTTGGGCGAAGAGCTCAGCGACGTTGCGATCTACTTGATCCGCCTCGCTGACCGCTGTGGCATTGACTTGCCGTCGGCCATCCAAGACAAGATCATCAAGAACGCGCGCAAGTACCCAGCGCCATCGGTGAGTTGCACGTCCCATGCAAAGTCATTCTGTCGTACTGAATACTGTGTACGCTAGACCGATGAGTCGCAGCCAGCGGTGACGACTGCGCCGCCTGTCGTGGAACCATTCGATAGCAAATTTGAGCCAACGGCGACGTTTGAAGGTCTGCGACAGCAGCTTGCCGCCTTTGCCAATGCGCGCAACTGGAACGAGGTAATGAGGCGGTCGTTTTACTGATGAACGTTGGAGTGCCTAATCTGAGTGCGGTGTTCTAGGGTCACACGCCGCGTAATCTCGTGCTGGCACTCTCGGGTGAAATGGGCGAACTGTGCGAGTGCTTCCAGTGGAAACCCGACCATCTTGCCGTCGCCGGTCCGTCCCTTGTGCTTGTTTCTCGTTGGAAAGGATCTGACGTACAGGGATATGATATCAGACTGGTCGGCTTCCGAGCGAGAGCATCTCGGGGAAGAACTTAGTGACGTTGCGATCTACTTGATCCGACTGGCCGACCAATGCAACATGGACCTCTCGTCTGCGATCCGAGACAAGTTGGTCAAGAACGCCCGAAAGTATCCAGCTCACTTGGTGCGTAAGATATGGGCGAGGTACACGG
>JAADWR010000435.1:0-10529 GCA_023336345.1 Pythium inflatum | reverse complement strand
CGATCGCACCTCATTCACCTCGGCACCAGCCGTGATGGGCTCATGTATAATCGCGTCGTATCCCTTGTTTGCTGCGAGTATCAACGGCGTGTCGCCAAACTCGTTGACCGTATCGACGCGCGCGCCCGCCGCTAGGAGCTTCGTGACGACGCTTTGATGGCCGCTCGCACACGCGAGCAATAATGGAGACTCCATGTCGTGGTTGGTCGCGTTCACGTTGACGCCCGCCGCCAGCAACACGTCCACGAGCGATCGTTGATTCTCTTGTACCGCGTATAGCAGCACCGAGTCGCCATTGCCGTTGACGCGATCGGCGTTCGCGCCGGCCGTGATGAGATCGTGGACGACGTCGACGTGGTCGTGGGCGATCGCACACGCGAGCGCCGTCGGCGAGCGCTGCCGCGAGCGCGTTGAGATCGCCAGTGGCGGCCGCTGCAAGCAGTCGCGCCGTCGTGGCGTCCATCGCAAGATCCTTGGGGAGATTATTAGCCAATGACGAGGGGTGACGCTCACGGTATCAGATATTGACCAACATGGCTACACTCTGGGGAGCGTCGCACATATCTGCGGTTACTGATCGTTCGCACGACTTTTTCTCACGTCAGTGCTTTGCTGTACAACGCTGCATCCATGGCCGTTTGGTCGTTGTGATCTATGAGCGCTGCATTTGCGCCGCGGTCCAATAGCGCTTGGACAGTATCGACATGGCCTTTCGCGGCCGCTAGCATCAGCGCGCTGCGGCCAGCGCGATTCACGTGGTTCACGTCGGCAGCAGCGATCTCCACTAGCAATGCCACGACGCGGTGGTGGCCGCGGTCACTAGCACGGAGAAGCGGCGTGTCGCCGAACCGATCACGCGCATTCACGTTAGCGCCAGCTGCAAGCAGACGCATCACGAT
Source organism: Pythium inflatum (assembly GCA_023336345.1). Lineage (NCBI taxonomy): Eukaryota > Oomycota > Peronosporomycetes > Pythiales > Pythiaceae > Pythium > Pythium inflatum. The sequence goes on along the minus strand of JAADWR010000435.1, from coordinate 9,630 downwards.
ACGGACGCTGCCTATAGCACACGCTGCGATCAGCGCCGACCTTCGCGCGTGGCTTCCATCAATGTCGGCGCCATGTGCCGACAAAACCTCGACTGTGGAGTCGTGACCGTTCCGCGCAGCTACGATCAGCGCCGTGTCGCCGTTGTTTTCCGTGTGATTCAAATCGACGCGGTCCATCGATAGGAGCTGGTCCACGATGTCGTCCAGTCCTTGGCGAGCGGCAAGAAGCAGCGCCGTTTGGCCGTAATCGTTCTCGTGTTCGGCGTCCGCGCCTGCTGTGAGCAGCAAGTGAGCGACCTCGATGTGGGCACACCGGACTGCCCACAGGAGCGCCGTGTTGCCATCTGTATCCGCCGCATCGACCGCGAGGCCGTCCGCTTGGAGAAGCACCCCCCGGTTACAATGGCGCCTTGCATGACGGCACAATGGAGGGCCGTGTGGCCTTCGTCGTTGGTGACATTCACGTCGGCGGCGTGGTGGAGCAGCAAACGCACCAGCGTGGCATCGCTTCGCTGTGCGGCCGAGATCAAAGACGTAGCGCCGCCAGGGCCCTGTGGTTGACGTCGGCGCCGGCCTCGAGGAGGTTCGTGACAATGCCGACGTGGCCTACATCAGTCGTAATTGTCAATGCCGTCGCTCCGCCGATCGATCGCATGCGAATTGCGTCAGCGCCGGCCGTCAGGAGCTGGCGAACGATGGCGTCGTCTCCCTGTGGGCCGCGGCAATCAACGGCGTTTCGCCAGTTCGTCGGCCGTGTCCACGCGCGCGCCCGCCATCAAGAGCTGCTTCACGATGCGGCACTCACCGCTCCTGCACGCGAGCAAGAGCGGAGACTCTATGCGCTTGTTGGCCGCGTTGACGTCCACATCAACGTCCAGCAGCGCATCGACCAGCTCCGGTTGACGCGAACGGATCGCGTAGAGCAGCGCCGAGTCACCGTTGCGCACGATCGTGAGCGCGAACACCTCGGCGTCCGTGGCATTTACACGCGTGCAATCCGTGAGCGCACGCACGAGCGCGTCGACGTCGGGTGCACAGCCGCCGCCTCCAGTCGCGCCGTCGTGACCAACATTGCAAGATCGTTAATGAGGTTATTAGCCAATAGAAATCCAAGGTCTCAGCTTGCATTTGGTATCAATAGCCGATCAAACAGTCGCTGATGGACAGGCGTGGCACCGGCCGCAATGAGCGTCGCGACCATGTCGGTGTACCGCAGGCCACTCACCTGCTTCAGCGCGGTCACGCCACCAGGACTCGTGTGGTCCACCTCGGCGCCGTGCGCGATCAGCACATCGACGACCGCCGCGTCAGTCGCGAGTGCCGCGAGCCGCAGCGCTGACAGGCCGTCTCCATTCGCGTGATGCACGTCGGCATTCGTGAGTGTGAGCAGGAGTTCGACGGTCGATACGTTGTGCTTCCGTTGGCACGCGTGTAGCAACGCAGTGTTGCCGCGGCTATCGACATCATGAACACTCGCGCCGTCACGCAGCAAGCGTTCGACGATACCAATGAGCCCGTTGAACGCCGCGCGCATAAGAAGCGTCTCACCAGCGGCGTTGACGTGGCGGATATTCGCTCCTGCGTCGTACAGCGTCTCAACGACCGTGTTGTTCTTCGAAGACGCCGCCTTGAAGATCGCCGTGTCGCCTGTGTATCCCGCGTGCTCGAGATCGACGCCGTCGATCAGCAGCAGTCGCTCGACCACATCGACGTGTCCTTTGCCCGCAGCGAGCGTGAGCGCCGTCTCGTTGTCGCTGCCACAGGCATTGAGGTTCGCGCCGGCGTCGAGGAGCAGCTCCAGCATGACAACACTCCCTTGTTCAGCCGCACACAACAGCGCCGTCTGTCGGATGTAGTTGACTTGGTTTACGTCGGGATGCACTTGAAGCAATTGCTTGAGGATCCCAACGCGTCCATGAGTGACAGCGGTCGGGAGGAGCCCGTCGTCCTTGTGCACTTGAGCGCCCGCCTTGAGCAGCAGCGCGACGATGCGCTCCGAGCCGCGTTCGACCGCACGGCGCAGGGGTTCGTTGCCTGTAAAGTTGGGATCGGCGCCGGCGTCCAAGAGCTTCTCGACAATGTACTCGAGCTGGCCTTGGCACGCGTTCGAGAGAGCCGACTGATCGTTTCTGTCCACAACGTTGATCTTGGCGCCGGCGTCGAGGAGCAGGTCGACCATCTCATCGTGCTCGTACCGGATCGCGCAGATCAGGCCCGACTTGGGCACCTCGTCGTCGATGCCGGGTTCGTTCGTGTAGTCGTCCCTCACGTCTTCCACGTTGGCGCCGGCCGCAAGGAGCATTTTTGCTATTGATGGGTAGTCGTTTTGAATCGCGCACCCGAGCGCCGTGTAGTCCCACAGGCCCGTCTTGTCGACCTCGGCGCCGGCCGCGAGGAGGAGCTCGACCATGTCGCAACGGCCATTGCGCGCGGCGAAGACGATCGCGGGGATCTTGAAGTCGGCGGTCGCGTTGACGTCGGCGCAGTTCGCGAGCGCGCGGGCGACGCTGGCGACGTCGTAACTGTATTTCGAGGCCAACAAGAGCTGCTTGGACCAGTCAGTCGCCTCGGTCATGCTGCTTTTGCGAACGAGCGAGAGGGAAGAGAGCCCAAGAAAGGATATCAGCCAATGAATGACGGTCTCCTTTCTGATGACATCGAATGGGTACACTATCAAATCAGTCTCAGGAATCTATTGAGGAGCAGCTCTAGGTCGTCGATCCCAGTGACTTTGGGGAACTCCCTTGACTACAAACGTACTCAAACCTAAAATGTTTACGTTGAGCGAGGCACCTCAGTTCTACAGTTTCGTTTCAGTTCGACTTCTTGTGCCAGTCAGCGCACGACCTCCGCGAGTCCATACGTCCACTCGTCGACATTGTAGGCACGCAGAGACGTTGCAATCGTATTGCGGCCACTGTCGACAGCTCGTCGATACGCCGACACGCTACTTGGATGCGTGGACCACGCGTTGGCCCCCAATGCCAGCAGCTGAGCGACAGCGTGGTCCCGACCGTTCGCACTCGCAGCCATGAGCGGTGTCCTTCCGTTGTTGGCGCACTGGTCTACATTGGCGCCGTGCGCAACGAGAATATCGATCACGTCGACGTGGCCGTTCCGAGACGCAAGAAAAAGCGCAGTCTCACCATCCGCGTTGGCGTGATGGACGTTGGTCTCCGTCCGTGCGAGCAGCGCCTCGACGACCGCAGTTCGGCCGCGTTCACTCGCGACGGTGAGAGGTGTCGAGCCGTGACGGTCCGCCACGTTGACGGCGGTACTGAGATCGAGCAGTCGCTCGACAACGCCAAGCATCCCCCGCCGAGCGGCCCGAAGCATGGGTGCTTCCCCAGTCTCGTTTGCGAGGTGCAGGTTTGCACCGGCATCCAGCAGCAGCTCAACAATGTCGGCGTTATCACCGTCAGCTGCGCACAATAACGCGGTGTCGCCGTCGTCATCGACGTGATTGATCTCGCAGTCTTCCACCGAAAGCAGCGTGGCGACGACTTCAGCGCGGCCGTGTATCGCCGCCAACGTCAGCGCCGTGGAGCCATTCGGATCAACCGCACGGACATCAGCACCGGCATTCAACAGGAGCTTGCAAACGTTGGCGCAGCCGTTTTGAGCAGCGATCAGGAGCGGCCGGAGACCATCGACGTTGACGTGGTGGACGTTCGCGCCGGGCAGCGAGAAGGGTCGTGACAAGACGACTCGATTGTCGTCCCTCAATGGCCGCGATGAGCGCCGTTGACTTGGACAACCCTGTCTCGGTGTTGGCGTCAGCGCCACTCTCGAGTAACAGCCTGACGAGCTCCTCCAAACCAGCGCGTGCGGCGATCATGAGCGCCGTCTCACAAAGAACTGCTTGGACCAGTCTCCACTCCGGTGGCCAAGAGCCTCTTGACGCCATAGACGTAGTTGATACGGCACGCAATCTTGAGCGGTGACTGCCCGTAGCTGTTCTCAAAGTTCACGTCGGCTCCGGCGGCCACGAGGGCATCGCCGACGTCATCCCGCATGCCCCAGATCGCGTCCAAGAGCGGCAACGCGCCACGACGGTCTCCGATATGATTCACGTTGACGCCCGCCGAGAGGAGTCGCTTCACGACCCCTACGTGACGTTGACTGGCTGCAAAGTTGAGCGCCGTTCGACCAGAAGCTGTCATGTAGACGCTGGCGCGGGCACGGAGGAGCACGTCGACCACGTCGACGTGACCTTCGGCCGAGGCGCGAATCAGCGCTGTCCAGCCGCGCGTGTCGGTGGCATCGACGTGCGCGCCGGCTTCGACGGCGCTCGTGACGCGCGCGGCGTCTCCGGCGGCAGCGGCATCCAGGAGCTCTCGCGCAAGCAGGCTCGTTGGTGTCGAGCATAGCAAAATCAAAGGGGGTGATAGGTAGGTCTCAGATATCAGTCTCAGTTCGCGGAGGTTGGATTCGCTGAAAAGACAGGATTTCATCCAATCATCAGCTGGGTCTCCGCTAAAGAGACCCAACTGGCAGTGAATGGAGCGGGTGGTGAGATTTTACCCTCGGAGGGCAACAGTTGGGACGGTTGCGTATCGATGGGTCCCCATGCCGTTCACGCCCCGGCCGGTATATCCGATCTGGAAGCGATGGAGCATGTTGCCAGTGCCAGTGTACTTGGCACCGGCAGCAATGAGCATCCTGACCACATCGTCGTAACGTAAGCCACTCGTCTGCTCCAGCGCCGTCACGCCGCCAGGACCCGCCTGGTCCACGTCGGCGTCGTGCGCGGTCAACACATCGACGACCGACGCGCCACCAGCCAGCGCCGCGAGACGCAGCGCGGACAGGCCCTCTCTATTCACGAGATGCACGTCGGCGTTCGCGGCCGTGAGAAGCAGTTCGACGACAGCGACGGTGCGGTTTTACTGGAGCTCATTGAGCTTCCGCTGGTACATAGTGAGCCTCCGTCTGCACGCGCAGCAACGCGGTGTTGCCGAGGTTGTCGACATCATGAATACTCGCGCCATCACGCAGCAGGCGCTCGACCGTGTCGATGAGCCCGTGGAACGCCGCGCGCAAGAGCAAATCGACCGTGTCGTGCCAGATCGCGCAGATCAGACCCTACTTTGGCGTGTCGTCGCCGCTCTCGGGCTCGTCGTTTTCGTCTTTGACGTCTTCCACGTTGGTGCCGGCCGCAATGAGCATCTCCGCAATCCGCGAGTGGTCGTTTCGAATCCCGCACCCGAGCGCCGTGTGGTCACACGGGCCCGTCTTGTCGACCTCGGCGCCTGCCGCGAGGAGGAGCTCGACCATGTCGCTACGGCCATTACGCACGGCGTAGACGATTGCTGGGGACTCGCGGGAGCCCGTTGCGTTCACGTCGGCGCCGTTCGCGAGCGCGTCTTGGGCTCGTTGGAAGGCAGTCGCGTCGCCCAAACGCGCGAGGCCAGCAAGAGCTCGCCTCGGTCATGACTTGAAGAATGAGAAACGAGGTGCAAACGAACGCCCAAAAGGGTGTTTGCCAATGAACGACGCGCTTCCATCGTCAATCGTCAACTGAGGAAAGTGAGTTCCGTCTCCGATAGAAATCCACCAATGATCGACGGTCTCCGATATTTCTACAGGCGTCGAAGATCTCAGTCCCCAGCGTGCGGTGGCAGCGCCGATGGACGCGGCCGCGTCGGGACACCGCGCGGTTGTCGACGTCGTGGATCTCACGAGAGCACCAGCCGAGGGACGCACGCCGCTCATCGCGGCCGCGTGTGGCGGCCACAGCGCGACAGTAAAGCGCCTTCTCGACGCCGGTGCGCCCATCGACAGTGTAGACGCCAATGGCGAATCGGCGCTCCTCCATGCGACTCAGAACGAAAAGGCGTTTCTATTGGAGCTGCTTCTTGACGCCGGCGCCAACGTCAACGTCATGAACCGCGACTCGGAGTCGGCGCTCCTCGTCGCGTGTCGTCAGGGGCGAGCTCACGTCGTCAAACGCCTGCTTCAGGCTGGCGCCATGACAAACGTGTGCGACCGCGAGGGCAAACATCCGCTCCGAATCGCTGCCGAAGGCGGGTACGACGGCGTCGTCGCGGCGCTGCTGCGAGGCGGCACCGACATCAACGCGCTTGGGAACGCGGTACTCCTGCCTGCGGTGTGGCAGAGCCATGGTGGTGTGGTCCAGCAGCTCCTCGCGGCCGGCGCGTCGCCCAACAGCGTCGACGACAACGCGACGGTTCCGTTGCACCTCGCGGCCCGCGCAAGCCGATGGGAACGGACTGACGGCGCTCCTGGCGGCGAGGAGCGCTGCGGTTGTCCACGCGCTTCTCGCCCACGGTGCGTGCGTGAACCAAACGAACACAATTGGCGAACCGGTCCTGAGTGGTGCGGCGTCCCGCGGCGACGTCGAGATTGTGGAGATGCTCCTCGCGTTCGGCGCCGACGTCGCCCACGTGTCAATGCCATTCGGCACGACGGCGCTCATGGAAGCGAGTCGGCGAGGACGCGTCGACGCCGCGACTGCGCTTCTTGCTCGAGGCGCCGACGCTGGCGCGCGTGGTCGGAATGGGAACACGGCGATTCTGTACGCGGCCGAGAGCGGCGCCTTGGGCGTCGGCGATGTGCTGGTCGCGCACGGCGTCGACGTGAATCACGTTATCGACGACGGCCGCAACGCGCTCATGCTCGCGGCGACTGAAGGGCACGTCGAGATGATCCAGAAGCTGCTCTCGCTGGAGATCAATGTCGCCGTGAGAGACAAGTTCAGAAACACATTTCTCGCGTCGGCGCAACGCAAGCCGGCGCAGAGATCCGCACGCGCTTTCGTGGTTGCGATGTTGCGATCCGGACGTAAAATGACCCGACAATGATAGCTGAGACCTAGATCTCATTTCGGATGATAGTGATGATGGCTACAGTACCCTGCGGTTGAGAGGTGACGAATGGTATGATCACGGCTCGCGGTTATGCGCCTGAGGACGTTTGTTCTTCGGTTCCAGCGACCGCGACTTCATCGCTCTCGGCGGATCGCACCGATCGCGACGAGACGCTTGACGACCTCGTCATGCCCATTCTCCGTGCGCGCGCCATCGAGATTGACGCGGTCCACGTCGGCGCCGTGCGCATGCAGCAAATCGACAATTCGCGCGGCCTTGTCTCGCGCGAAGCGCACGTCGATCGTTCGGAGCATCGGCGTTCGGCCGCTGGCGTCGCGCGCGTTGGCGTCGGCGCCAGCCGCGAGCAGCGATGCGACGACGTCGTCCAAGGCACGTGCACAAGCGTGCGCGAGTGCCGAGACGCCGTCGCAGTCGACAGCGTTGACGGTCGCGCCCTCAGCAAGAAGAAGGCGGACAGTGGCGACCGTGCGCGGGTGTGATCTCGAGGTCAGAGTCGTTGCTACGAGCGCCGTGACACCGTCAAGTCGAGCGTCTTCGACCCGAGCGCCGTGGGCCAGCAACACCGCGACAACATGCGCGTGGCTGTGAAACGACGCGCGAATGAGCGCCGTCTCGCACCGGAAATTCGCGAGATGGACGTTGGCACCCGCTTCTAAAAGCAACTCGACGACGGCGGCGTCTCCGTTCTCGGCCGCCCACAGCAGCGCCGTGTGTCCCATTCGGTCAGCGGCGTCCACGGCGACGCCAAGCGCCACGAGCGTCGAAACACACGGCCACGACATGGCGTACGCCGCGAGCGCCAGCGCCGTCTCGCCCTTGAGGTTGGTGTGATGCACGTTTGCACCTGCCAAAAGCAGCCGCCCAAGCGCATTCTCGTCGCCAGCATCGGCCACAACGAAGAGTGCCGTCTCGCCGCGTCGATTTGCCGCGTCAATCACCACGTTGTCGATTTCCAGGAGTCGCTCCAGCGTCGCTGTGCTGCCGCTTCGCACGCCCAAGTGCAGCGCCGTCTCGCCGTCGGTCGTTGTGGCGTTTGGATCGGCGCCATAGCGCACGAGGAGATCGACGATCGCGACGTCACCGCGACGCGCAGCCGTAAGAATGGGCGGAATGCGGCCGCCGTTGGCGTCGGCGCCTGCAGCCAGCAGTCTCTTGACGGTGGCGACGTCGCCGTTAGCCACAGCGTGACCGAGCGCGGATTCGTTCATCATCACTGCGCCGGAATGGTTATGGTTACGGTCTCACTTGACTGACTCGAAAAGATACGAAAACACGCCACGTCATACATTCATTCAGTAAATAGAACAGTTCAAAGAGCCTACTGCTTCGTGCCAAAGACGACCGACCAAATGTCCTGTTGCTGCTGCAGCTTGGCCGCGGCTTCGGCTTCGGCCGGCGTGCGCGGCGGCGGCGCGTTGAGCGCAATGGGCGACTCGTCGTGCGCTTCCTTGAGCAGCGCCTGGTAGTCGACGCCGTAGACTTCGCACCACGCGAGTTCACCGGACGAGAGACCTTCGTGGGGCGTCGCGTGTGCCTCGGCCGCGACCGCGAGCGGCGCCGACGTCGCGCGCGTGACTTGGGCGGCCGTGGCCAATAGCCGGCCGGAGGCCGCGGCGGCGGTGGGGCGGAGAATCGCGCGGACGGACACTGGCATCTTGAGAGGCGTAAAGCAAATGCGGGAATGGACGGGAGTGGATCCGATTCGATGGTAATGGCCGAGTTTCTTTCTTCTCGGGGTCGTCACCGTGGATCTCTAGGCGGCGTGTCGACAACGGCGCGTCTTTTTGCTCACGCAGGTTGCAGTTCAATGCTGAGCCAATCAGACACGCGCCTTCAAGTGGCTGCGTTGACGTCGCGGCTGTCACGGCGACAGAATGGAAGGTCCTAAGTACGAATGGCTACAAAAGGGACCGTCAAAACGAGACCAAAACGGACACTAAGTACGGATGGCTACACTCCCTCACACGCCAAAGTACGGTCCGATCAGGTGAGACGGCAGCGCTCACGCACTTGAAGTTGCTGTCCCAGCGGTTGAAGCTGCGTCGCCTCTGTCATCATAGAGCCAATTCTATTCGTCTACGGCAGTGTCTGTCTCTTGCCGGCGGCTACGCACGTAGCCAAACACTTGGCTCCCGAGGAACGTGAGGTACGGCGCCAGGTCGCGTCGCGTAGGCGCAAAGTTCTTGCCGTCCCAATAGCCGTCGCGGCACCACGCTGCGAGCGCTGTGCACCGCAAGAGCAAGTGGCCGTCGTCTTCGTCGATGCGGTCGACGCGGCAGAGGACGTGGGCGACGCAGTCGCGGAGCGCAATGCACTGCGTGGCGGCGTCGGCGATCGCGCGGCGACTGAGCTCTTGTTTCGAGAGCTTGGGCTTTTTCTGTTGAGTTCTTTCTTCTGCTTCCGTGGCTTCCAATGCGCCGCCGCCGGGTGCACAGGTCGGAATGTTAAACGCCGCAAACTTGTCGACGCTCGCGCCGGAACAGCCGCCGATCGAGAGCACGAGGTCCTCGAGGTCGGAGGTTGGGACGTTGAGAACTGAAGGCACAAGCGTCAGTTTCAGGAAGCGACGCTACAAGAGCGGACGGTCTCACCAAAGTGCGCGCCGACGCGGTTGACAAACTGCGCCGAGTGGCGGTTGCGGTTCATGGCGCAGATCAAGCCGCCCTGTAGTAGAAAAGATCATGAGGCTCGGGTCACCGTGGGTGAATTGCCGTAGCGTAAAAGACCTGGTTGTTGATGGGCGTGTGCCACGTGATGGGCATGACGGTCTGGCGGTCGG